>BMAO01034604.1:0-23418 GCA_019973975.1 Trichonephila clavata
TTTGGAGCCGGAATTACGCCGCTGCTGGAAGTTAGTCTCACTCTTCAATGGATATTAAATAAAGGGTCTCAAGTATATTTATTCTCTCCGTTTACGGGGCTTCGGATGAGCCCCGTATCGTTATATTAGATTCCATCTCTATACAACAGGTCAAACAATTAAAAGTGTGTTAAGTAGAAAGAGTTCGAATTTAAAAAAAAATAATGTTCCATGCTTTTATAACTGACTAAAAAGTATAAAATTCTTCCTTTATTTTTGTTTCTTTTTTCACATTTTTATGCATTGTCATCTACTTCTGAGCTATGTTTCAAGTTGCAAGTCTGTAACTCATTGGAAAGTCACCATTTTAAAATCAATTTCAAAATTCCATCCTTACAGACATTCAAGAAAGCAAGTTAGTAAAAACAATGATAATATTATGTAATTATGTAATCCCTTTTTAAACGTATTGCTATAATGTTAATTCGTATCATCACTTCTAAAGATATTGCTTTACAAAAATAAAAAAACAGAAGATAAATTTTTTTCACACGCACGAGCCTTTTTTTATTTCATTTTCAGAAAAGTGTTTGTTTGTGGTTAGAATTGCTAACGCATATCCACCCTCCCTTTCTTACATAAAGAACACTTTTTTTTGTTTGTCTTGTTTGTATTAGTAGTTAAAATATACCGGTTTAGGCCAGTGGAGCTTTGGAGCTTATGGGGAGCGAGCGAGAAAGGGAGTGGGAAAAATTTCACCCCTTTCCACGGTGGAACGGAGGACCGCTAGGGAGGGATGAGGAACTGGTGATAACGGTCTTGACGTCCTTATCTGAAAAATGTTCTGCGCATGCGATATGAAAATTTGAAATGTTGTGGATTCATTGAATATACTAATTACTTTACTATTTATTTTTCAATTAATACATTTTAAATGCAACAATAAGAAGAGAAGAAGTTCAATGATATTTTCTAATTTACATTGGAGCAAACAATAATTGCAAAATATAAATATTTTTTAGAAGATGAATCATTCAATCCTTCTCGTATTGGTAAGGGGTCTTCTCTATCAATATATTTGGGGGACTTTGAGAACACGCGTATGTTTTTAATGATAGGAGATTCGTATTTTTACTTAATTAAATTAATTAATTAGTTAAAATTAATATGTACTGTTCAACTTGATTGAGGATTGATGCAAATTTTAGACTTGATGAAGAGGGACAGACTTTTTTTTGAAAAAAATGGAACTTAATGTTCGTCAAGCTATTTTTCGTTTCATAAATGTTGTTCATTATTTTAAAACTAATTTTTAAAAAAAAGTATATTTACTCGTGATGCCATCAATTATTGATTTTAAGTTCTATGTGCATATTCTATGTGCATGTGCATGTGCTATAAATTCATTGGAAAATAACTCCCCTTTGCAAATAATCGATAACGTGTCAAAGAGAACATGCCATTATGGTTTTGATAACGATGTACAAATACCATTGAGAATCTTTCGTATTGATAAGAAAAGAACTATAGGGATGTATATTTTGCCGATACACAAGTCGTATTCATTAACCTGAAATTTTTCTTAGATTGGACTTGATCATCGAGATAAGAATAGGCGACTTTTGCAGGATTCCACGTATTGGGACGATTTCTGATTGTTAACAGTCTGGCGCATTGATAAAATTTAATCTATTTCTAAAGTATTCAGACCAGTTCCTTTTAGTTAAGCATGGAAATAAATTCAGAGGGAAATGACTCACTCTGCAAATAATCGATAACTTGTCAAAGATAACATATTTTGGTTTTGACAACGTGATGTATAAATACTAACTTTGTAGACTCTGCTCACTTGCTCTAGTAGCTCTGTACCTACTGTTTGAATTTCATACGCTCTTTAGAGGAAAAAAATTGCTTCCTTCTGTTATAACCCTAGATTTCATAACACATTTTGAGTTTAAAGGATTTAAATAACTTAATAGTTATATGAACTATGGATAAATTAGAACAAATATTTAACGAGGTTGATATTCCCATTGATGGAAATTTCTTGGCTGAAATGGATTATCGTGATATCAGCAATACACAATGGAATAAGCCCTTCGAGTCAATCAATAAAATTAACTTTGCATGTCCGGAGTGCAAAAAAAACTTTTTTCCTAAAAAAAAAAATTTAAAAAAAACTTGATTCGCCATGTAAAATCAACACATTCAGCGACTTCATTTATCTGCCCAGCTTGTAGAAATACTTTTAAAATAATGGGTAGCCTAAAGCGACACTATTTAAAAGCCCACGGACAACCCTTTGTTAAGACCACTGCTAGTACTTCTTCCAGAGAATCAGGCAGAATGCCTCATCCAGAGGAGAAAAATCCTGCTCCAATAGCTTCTTTCATTTGCCCAGTGTGTGATAAAAACTGTTCTACAGTCCATGGATTAATTCGTCATTTGAAAATTCACGCATGTTATGGAAAGGACGAGGCAGCACCCAGCACTTCAAATGGAAACAATGCGGAGGTAAGGAAAAGCTACCTTTTTTAATCCTCTGCTGTGATTCAGAGCGCTTTTAAAAGCAGAATAAAAACTCTACGTTTAGAAAAAATAGTGATAATTTTCTTGAAATAAATCATTCCTTAAATTCAAAAGAACATGATTTTCTGGATGTAATATTAAAAGAATTGCAAAAGAATGAACTAAAAGTTAATTGCATGTTAATGTGTAAATATTCTAAAGCTTCAAATACAAGGATTGTCACCGAGGAGAAAAATTTCAATACAAAAAATAATATCATTCTTACCCAAACAAATATTTGTGAACTTTACTATTCTATAGTGGACAAGCCTTTAGCGGAGAAAACCAATTTCCATGAAAAATAATCCAGTTGGAATTCTATATTCAACCTTGTATTTGGAAATAAGAATTAACAAATTTAACCCATTATATGCTTCTTCATTTATTGATTTACCAGCTATAATAAAAAAGAAACATGCTGTGATAAATGTTCAAAATGATGACAATCTTTGTTTTAAATGGGCCGTACTATCCGCACTATTCTCGGTGAAGGAGCATCATACCTACACAATATAGTAATTTTTCTAACTCTTTAGATTTCACTGGAAGAAACTTCCCGACTTCCTTAAAAGACATAAAGAAATTTGAAGAAAAGAATAATATATCGATAATTGTGTACAGTTTAAATGAAAAAAATAAAGTGTGTACTCTCCTAATTACCAAAATTGAAAGAAATAAGTATCTTAATGATGTATGTAAAAAATTCAAGTAATAGTTCTCATTATTGCTGGATAAAATCTTTATCTAGACTTGTTTCAAGTCAACTAAGCAATTTCCACCATAAGATATACATCTACCGCCGCTGCTTGCAACATTTTATTTCCGAAAATATTCTTATAAAACATAGGAAAAATTGTAATTCACACGATAGTGTAAGAATTGGAATGCCAAAGTAGAAATTGCTGTTTTTTAAAATTTTCAGCATTCTGTAAAATTCCCATTCGTTGCATACGCAGACTTTGAATGCCTTACAAAGCCAATTCATCTTGTGAACTTTCTTCTGCAAACTCTTTTACCGTGAAATATCAAAAACATGAAACATAAGTTTTGTATCTATATATGTTATATGAATGGAATGTATAAATATCCTATTGTACATAGAGGAAGCGATGCTGTTAAGGTTTTTATGGAAGTCGTGAGGAAGGAAGCAAAGGAAATTGAATATCTTTATTCAAATAAAAAGCCTATGATACCCCTTACGAAAGAGCAGTAAGATGCTGACTCTTCTTTTGCTCATTGTTACATCTGTGGCGGTAATTTCACGAAACAGGACTGGAAATTGCGAGATCACTGCCACTTAACAGGTGTTTACAGAGATCCTGCTCATAATTCATGTAATTTAAAGTTTAAAGTACGAAACTTTCCACCTATTATATTTCATAATTTATCCGGTTATGATTCTCATTTGTTCATCAAAGAGCTTGCAGATGATAATTATGATATAAATGTGATACCTGAAAATACTGAAAAATACATTTCTTTTTCCAAAAAAATTAGTAAGAGATTCTCTATTAGGATTTTAGATTCTTGTAGATTTATACCTAGTAGTTTGGAGAAATTGGCAAAAAATCTAAATCATTTATTTCAGATGATAAAGTATCACTATTTATGAGAAAGGGATGTTTACCTTATGATTATGTATCAGATGTTACAAAACTGAACGATACATGTTTATCCCCCAAAGAGAAATTTTACAGTTGTCTCAATGATGAAGATATAACCGATGATGATTATCAGCATGCAAATCACGTGTGGAATGCAGTTAACATTAAAAATATAGGGGATTATTCAGATTTGTACGTTAAAACCAATGTGTTTTCTTTTAAGCAACATTTTTGAGAATTTTCGTAGCGTGTGCATGAAAGCCTACAATTTGGATCCAGTGTGGTATTACACTGCACCAGGTCTTTCATGGAATTCAATGCTGAAACTGACCAAAGTAAAAATTGAATTGCTGATGGACTATGATATGTATTTATTCGTAGAAAAGAGTATACGGGGTGGGATCTCAGAATGCTCTAATCGATACTCACGGGCAAATAATAAGTTTCTCCCAAACTTTGAACCTATTAAACCCCAAAACATTTTGCTATACTTGGATGCTAATAATCTTTACGGTTGGGCTATGAGTAAACCGCTTCCTTTGAATAATTTTAAGTGGGTTGATTTCTTAGATGTCAATCACATCGATGAGAATGGTGAAAAAGGAAGAAACAGGAAGTCCATAGATAAAAAAAATAATCAAACCTTTCCCTCTAAAAGTCATTTGGTGTATGGCGCTTATCAAGAACTTTTTAACGAAATACTTGATGTTGAATTTCATTAAGGTATACCCCATTATATAGAAAGTATGAGAAAAGTTCTTATAATAATAGATGATTTAATGAGTGAATTAGGTGATGATAAACTTTATCTAATTTGTTTACAAAGGTTCATAAAACTGTATCTAATATATCTTATTGTTCAGAACATTTTTCATAAAGGTCGAGAAAGGAGGAATTTTTCTTTAAATGCTTCTTATTTGTGTTGCTTCAAAAGCGTTAGAGACAAACAATACACTTCCTGTTTGGTTAGACAAATGTATCCATTAAAATCAAAATTTTTTCTTGAAAATTATTACGATGCAACAACTCATCCATATGGATATTTATTTACCGATTTGGAACCTGAAACTGATGAAACATTACGCGTGCGTACGAATATATTTCCTGAGGATAAAAATATTGTTTATGTTCCTCGATAATAATGCTTCCAGAAATAATTAATTTTACTTTCATCATTTCTTTGTAAAAAAAAAACCATAGTATTTAAAGGATTGTAATATATGATATACAACATTTGCTCTAATCATGTCAACTGAACAGCATGTTAAGCATTTAAAAATTTTAGCGAAGAGTAAAACTAAGAAAAAAAATTTGCGAAAATGTCTGAACTCTTTGATAAAGGCCGTATGTGAATGTGCAATTAATACTTTAAAAGGCAATGCTCCATTGACCAAACGTCACAAATCAAATCTGGCCCCTTTAAAACGGTCGTACGGAAATTAGGGGATAGATCCGTTCCTTTGTATAAGAAGGCATTTGTTAGTTCAAAAGGGGGAAGGATTCCTTAGTTTCTTAATATACATTGCCAACGAATGTGAATCTTTGTGGCCACGTGTATTCGTATTTATAAATAAAGTAGTATATTCCTTTGGAGGAGGTATTTCGTCTTATGGGAAAACTCCAATGAAATATATTGATGCATCTCTATCTCTAGATAAAATTCGATGAATCTGCGATGCATAAATTAGCTTCCAAAATCGAAGAGCACGTTTCTTGTTTTGTTAATTTCAATCAGGAATTCAAATTCAGCAAAAACTATCAACGACACTGTTTGCTCCAATGATTTATTATATTTTAATTATATTCTAAAGTTGCTGTGCTTGATCAAATTGAAATGTTCCCCGTCATATAAATCAGGTGGTATATGAAACAGATATAATGTATATCCTTTAGGAAATACAGTTATCGATAAATAAAGAGCTTCAGACTGTAATAATAATGGTATGCTCTAATGTAGTTATTTTTTCCAAATCTGGTTCTAATGGTTGAGGAGGCATCTACATAATCCCCGAACAAGTTCATATAATAATGTGTGAATTCGAAGGGAGACTTTTTATAGTTTCCGTTTAATGCATCATTATCCACGCAAGCCAATACCAATCACTTGAGCATCTGCCCCGAAAAAAGGTTATCTTGAATGAATTAATAGCTGGATTGAGGCACAGAAAATATTTGACATACAACTCTGTCAATGGGGTACTTAGCTGTTGCTTTCCCTAAAGCTTTCACATGTCCTATGAGAACTCCCAGATTTACACGTACTTTTCTTACAAAGAGAGAGATGTGATCAAAAACAACCTTATACAACCTCCCATTAAGCAAAATTCCGTTTTACTTCTAATGAGTTTAACCTTTAAATCCACAAGGTTAATTAAAAATATATCTTGATTAAACAAATCTACATGAAATCGCCCCATCATATCAACAGTCGCGCTGTTTTTGAATAATGAAACTCGTTTGTTGAATCCTTCATTTGGGTCATTATTATCTTCATATATATTCATTCGACCCGCTGTATCCTTATAATAAACTTCAGGTGTAAGCTATGAAATCTTGCTGTCATACCCATGGTTTTAAAGAGTTTCCATGATAGCTCTATAAGCGTAAGTATTACTACTAGATGAAATGATTCTCTCGTTTAAACTAATATCCACTTGAGAAAATAAAGAGTGAAGGAAAAGATTAACGGGGCCGACTTTATTTTCTTTTGTTATTAGTTTTCAATCACTTTTTAAAATTTTTGCTCTAACGTAAAGTTGAGTTTGAGATAAATCAATGTACTCTCTTCACCACTTCCTGAAATGATGAATTCAATAGGTCCTTCGTCAGATACGTTTGCTATTGGAGGAAACTGAACCTAATTATCTCTTTCAATTACCGTTGGGGTAGGTGAAAAGGCAAATAAATTAAGTTCGAATTTTGCACATTCTGGAGAATTCTTTAAAAGAAATTCCAATTTTATAGCGTATCAAAAATATCACGTCTTTCTTCTTCCTTACTTTCAATTGAATGAGATACTTTGGAAGTTTCTTCTTTCTTTTATAGGCTTTCCCTTAACTGAGCATATCATCTGCTTTTTTAATTGCCTTCTTTTTTAATATTCTACCTGCTTCCTTTGCCCTCTCTTCAGCTGATTATAGCATATTTCGTCATTCTAATAAATCATTCGCTATTTGAGTCCCTGTTCTTAAAACTTATTTTCCAACAGATTTGGCTCCCTTTGATAAAAAGGGTAAAACAGAAAGGAATTGTCTTTTAAATTATCCTCCGATGCCATATCCATTTTGAAATGATTGAGCTTGATAATAAAAAAGTCCTTGCAGCTTGGTCGATGAAATAGTCTTCATATTGTTTTAAACAACAAGTATACGGAACGAGCATCTTTATTCCATCAAGTTTAATTTCCGAATGAGCTTTATATACCTCCATTATTTTTAATTTATACCATTTGTCTCATGCGAAAATGGACCACCACTATGATTCTAACCCTTTAAAAGGATACTAAATCACTTGTATGCAATCTAAGAAACAAATCTATCGTTTGAAATTAATGGCGTATTACGGAAATATACACTGGTGCCCAAAAGTTCAAGCAAAAATCGTAAAATGCAAAACACATTGAATAAATACTCGTAAAATTATTCCAAATCTCTTTCGGATATTAATTGGGTGAAGAAGAAACATTGGGTTTATACAAAACTATTCAGTCGACTACGTGCTGCATGAAACACCAACGCATGTCGGAACGTGGAGAAACTGATTCACGCAGCATAGGCAGTTCAGACAACATTCGTGCAACTATTGTGCGAAGGAACGTTGTTAACCATCAATTAACTCGAATGATGGAACAAAGACGTCAATTGGACATGTTTACGAAAGGAAGAATCATTGGAATGCTGCAATTCTCACGATCACAAACCAAAGTGTCTCGAATTCTGAATGTGGACCAGTCTGTGATCTCAAGACAGTGGAAGAGGTTTCAAAGAACGATAGATGTTACCCGACAACCAGTATCAGGTAGACCAAGGGCCACAACCCCTCGCCAAGACCGATATCTGGTAATAAGTGCGCGGCATCAGAGGGGCAATACTGCCAGAGCACTGGGTTCGGCGCTCACAGTCGCCACAGGAATACGAATTTCGAGACAAACTGTTTAAAGGAGACTCAATCATGCTGGCCTGTATTCCAGAAGACCAGCAGTTTGCATTCCCCTCACGTCTGCGCATAAACGCGCTCGTTTGAACTGGAGTTTCAAACATCAACATTGGCGTGTGGGTGAGTGGGCAAATGTCATGTTCAGTGACGAGTCCCGGTTTAGTCTGAGTAGTGGTTCTTGGTGGGTAACGATATGGAGAGAACGTGGAACACGTTTTGAACCAAAAAACATAACGGAAAGACGTCATTTTCCTCAAGGGGAGTAATGGTATGGGCAGGCATCTCATGATGGACGGCCACACAGACTTCCATTTCTTTGACACGGGATCTGTGACTGCTCAAAGATACAGAGACGAAGTTCTTGAGCCTTATGTTCGCTTGTTTCGAAATGCTGTCGTTTCTGACTTCATATTCATGAATGATAATGCGCCATGTCACTGAGTGGTGCTGATTGATGACTTCCTTGAAACGGAAAACATCCAGCGCATGTAGTAGCCTGCGAACTCCCTTGATTTAAATGATATCGAGCATGTGTGGGATATTCTCGGGAGACAAATTGCAGCCCTTTCGCACGCACCAAGCTCCGTTACAGAACTGAATTAGAGCTCTCCAAGAAGCTTGGAACCGTTTGAGCCCACAACTCATTCATTATCTCATAGCAAGTATGGTAAATTGCTGTGCAGCGTGCCTGGCTGTCAGAGGTGACGAAGCGCCTTATTAAACTGCAGCATCAGTATTTTATTTAATGTTTTCTTTCATTTTTTCTTTAAAGTGTGAATCCTTGCTATGATCAGTTTTCTTATAAACTGCTACTTTGGATAATAAAATTAATTATTATCATCCTTTTTATTTGCTTCCTTATTTTATAACCCTTTTACACTCGAATATCACGTTTCCCGCCATTCTGATTTACAGTTCCTTCTTTATTCACATAATTATCAATTGTGCTTAACTTTTGGACACCAGTGTAGATACACATCGTCTTCATGTACGACAAAACTACATCATATAGGGAATTTTGAATGATTGATTGTTTCTTAATATAACATTTCATAGTTACACGATGAATATTGAAAATGAAATAACAACGGTCGTTAGCTATCAAGTGATTTAACTTGCTGTATGAATACGTTCTTCAATACTGCACAAACATAAAGATTCGTCAGTTTTAAAAAAAATCGCACTTTAGTTCCTCTACGCAGTTGGTTTTAGTAGTGCAAGAAATTAAATTTCGTATCTGTTAAAACACCAATGGCCTCGAACTTAGAAATATGGCCACTCTGCAATTGTGTTCAAGAATGGGGCCTGATAACGAATTATTGGAGAACGATCATATTTACTGCATGCCTTCGGATATAAGTCAAATTAAGCACATCTGATACATTCTCGAAATATGCTTCAACACATATCAATTCTACTTAATAAAATTCTGTAGCTGACACTGGAAGAGGAATAGGCATCAGTATCTGAACAGTTCGTTGAACAAATGTCTACTCAGCATGGTCAGACGATATGAATCACATATAGAAATTAGAGTAGATAATTTTCTTCCAGCCATTTGTTAGAAAAAATTTTGGCAAGTAGCCGAATTTTTTTCTTATAAGCCACTTGCATTATGGACATTTCAGTATCCTCTCAATTTGTACAGGAGAGAATGATAATGAGAGTTACAAACGTATATCTCACTACAAAGAAACACAAGGGCTATTAGTGACGAACCTCGTAGTTTTTAAACTTCGTAAAGTGGTAAGGACAATAGCTGAGCTCACACTCCTTTCTCTTAACTATCATACCACACTAACAGTATGACATTGTACTTCGACAGATTTAAAGTGCATCATAACTTTTACACAGTGGGTCTTCAGTGTCACCTGGACACGAATTTTGCAGAAACCTATTTTTCCCCCCGAAAGTAATTTTTTCATTTTCTTTTTAAAAATTGTACTATATTTTTAAAATGTTTATATTTTTTATGTATTTTATGGTAGTGTACATGAATCTGAGAGATGTTATATGTTGAAAACACATATCATCCTTAATTTATTCCCAACAATATATTACATTATCCTTAAAATTAAAACAAAAAGATTGACAAATGAGTTTTTTAATGCTGGTCAGGTGATAATAGTTGCAGATTTTTCGCTTGTTTTTTTCTTTATAAGCTATTGAAAGACATTCCCTACTTCAAAACAAGAAGGAAAAAAACTTCTATATATCTCTTTCAAATTAAAAAGAAACCTAAAACACGCTGTCTCCAAATGAAAAAAGCATTTTTTTTCAAACTAACTTGGATTCTATTCTTATGTAAAAAAGTAACCGAGTACTTATAATCTACTTTTTTTTTCTCATTGTCTGTAACGGGTAGTAATTTGTGTTCTGTTTAATCAAGCAACACTCAAAAAAAATCCTGCGACAATTTAATAGAGCTTTGTATTAACTTCATTTTTTTAAGTATAAAATGATAACGGAATGAGGAAATTGCTTTCAAAACTCAGAATGAATTTTTGAAACACGTTGAAAATGGTTTTCTTTCAGCGGGCTAAATTTTTTGGGGAAAAAATGCAACCCATGCTTTTTTTAGTGAATTTCCTCAAAAATATGCTTTTCCAGAACGTTTGTAATTAATTTAACTAGTTTTGCTTTCAACATCTTCACTTTATCATCCTGTAGATTAAACATAAGCAAGTTGAAATTGTATGAAAAACACTATTTTTCTTAGAAAAATATTTTCTTCAAAGAAGATGCATTTAGGGGAATTAGTGGATGATTTATGTTTGCCAATATCGTAGAAAGAGACTTTACGAAAAATATTAAGAGTGTTCTAAAAATATTATTTATTTAAATATTTTTAATTTATCATTTTTCTTCATAAGTTTTAGAAATCAAAGTCATTAATTTCCTCGGAAAAAAATTGCTTTGTATCCTTCTTATAATGAAGTCAACATTAATGAAAAATTGTTTATGTATGCCCAGCGTATACATTTTGCAAAGTGATGTATAGTACTTAAGTTCTCACCGGATTACTTTTTTTCTTTTTCCTTCGAGAATTATTTATTATTCTAAAATCGTGTCATCTCCGAATTTAATTTAACTTATTAAAAGTGGATCTAAATACTATAATTCAGTGGTGCAGCTTTAAAGTAGCTTTCATTTGATGAACGTATTTTAAATTACTGAAACATGTTTTTTATTTACAGATTTAAAGATGCATATATTATTTATAAATATGTATATTGCGTTCTGAAAACTCAAAATAAAATATTATAAGGATTTTAGCATATTCAAAACGTAGTTCAATTTTTGGAACTAAAATTAAACTTTTTAACTTTTTTTTAATTTTTCAATTTATTGAACTGAAATTGTTTTTTTTGATTTAAAAATTTTAATAATATTAATTATGCTTAATAAATAATCTATTTTAAGGATGGAACAAATCGCTTTTATTCAATTCAATTAAAAATACATCTTAGCATTTAACTGTTCTAAAAAAAGATACTCTTCTGATAATATTAACTCTTCTGAATGATAAAAGTTCACCATTTTTTTTAATTGGACAGATTTACATCGATTTATAAAACCAGTGACTCTGGTGGTTTTGTTTTTAATAATATATGGTTTTATAATCGATCTCAGTCTCTCAATGACTTCTAAAGATTACTCTTTATATAAAAGAGTCATTTTTCTTTTGTTTTCCCTCATCTCAAACTTCATTTTTTATCAATTTTATAACCCGGAAATTCATTTTAGTTACATTATAACATCATTCCAAATGTATTAATTTTTTTTTAATTTAATTTTTTTTTTTTTTTGTAATTTCATCTCATCAACTTTCTACCAACTGAATATTGTTAGTATTATATACACGTTTGAATATTCTATGTTTTCCACTTAAGAAAGGAATATAAAATCATTTTTACCTTTAAAAGTAGTTGCTACACTCTAATAGTTAATATTTAATTGAGTTTTTTATATACATTTTTCAGAAACCATTAAATATAAAGATTTCAAACTTTGTCTGTATATTAATTAGACTTATATATATATATATATATATATATACTGGTGTCCAAACGTTAAGCATAATTGATAATTATGTGAATAAATAAGGAACTGTAAATCAGAATGGCAGGAAACTTGATATGTGAGTGTAAAATGGTTATAAAATAAGGAAGCAAATCAAAAGAAAAATACAAATTAATTTTATTATCCAAAGTAGCAGTTTGAAAGAAAACTGAGCATTTCAAAGATTCACACTATAAAGAAAAAATGAAATAAAACATTAAATAAAATAGTGATTTTGCAGTTTAATAAGGCGTGTGGTCACATCTAAAAGCCAGGCACGATGAACAGCGATTTACCATACTTGCTATGAGATGATGAATGAGTTAAAGGCTCAAACGGTTCCAAGCTTCTTGAAGAGCTCTCTTCAGTTCTGTAACGGAGCTGGGTGCGTGCGAAAGGGCTGCAATTTGTCTCCCGAGAATATCCCATACATGCTCGATAGGATTTAAATCAGGGGAGTTCGCTGACCACGACATGCGATGGATGTTTTCCGTTTCAAGGAAGTCATCAATCAGCACCTCTCAGTGACATGGCGCATTATCATCCATGAATATAAAGTTTGGACCGACAGCACCTCGATACAATCGAACATAAGGCTCAAGAACTTCGTATCTGTATCTTTGAGCAGTCACAGACCCCGTGTCAAAGAAAAGGAGGTCTGTGCGACCATCCCTCATGATGCCTGCCCATACCATTACTCCCCATAATGTAAAATTATGTCTTTCCGTTATTTTTCTTTGTTCAAAACGTGTTTCACGTTCTCTCCATATCGTTACGCGCCGAGAACCACTACTCAGACTAAACCGGGACTCGTCACTGAACATCACATTGGCCCACTCTCCCACACTCCAATGTTGATATTTCAAACTCCAGTTGAAACGAGCACGTTTATGCGCAGACGTGAGGGGAATGCAAACTGCTGGTCTTCTGGCATACATACCAGCATGATTGAGTCTCCTGTAAACAGTTTGTCTCGAAATTCGTATTCATGTGGCGACTGTGAGTGCCGAACCCAGTGCTCTGGCAGTACTGCCTCTCTGACGTCGCGCACTTATTACCAGATATCGGTCTTGGCGAGGAGTTCTGGCCCTTGGTCTACCTGATACTGGTTGTCGGGTAACATCTCCCGTTTTTTGAAACCTCTGCTACAGTCTTGAGATCACAGACTGGTCCACATTCAGAATTCGAGACACTTCGGTTTGTTATCGTGAGGATTGCAGCATTCCAACGATTCTTCCTTTCGTAAACATGTCCAATCGGCGTCTTTGTTCCATCATTCGCCTTGTTTAATAATTAACAACGTTCCTTCGCACAGCAGCTGCACGAAACTTGTCTGAACTGTGTGAATCGGTGGTTTCTCCACGTTCTGACATGCGCTGGTGTTTCGAGCAGGACGTAGTCGACTGAAAAGTTTTGCATAAACCCAATGTTTCTTCTTCACTCCTTTAATATTCGCAAGAAATTTGGAATAATTTTACGAATATTTACTCCATGTTTTTCGCATTTTACGATTTATGCTTAACTTTTGGACACCAGTATATATATATATATATATATGTATATATATATACAGAAGCGAGATTTTCAAATATATTGCTTAGTTTTTTCAAAAGTATGAAAGTAATTTTATCACTATGATTTTTTTTTGAAAATTTGTCATTTTTTGTTACGATAACTGCTCTCTTGAAAAATATTTTGGGAATATTTATAAATGCTCACCTTAGAATATATAGTTACACATCAATAATATGCAAGAAAAATTGCAATTGTATTTATTCAGTAGATTCTGAGAAATAGGTACACGCATTTTGAAGAACATCATTTTGAGAAAAATGTATTTTTAATACGAAATGCCTCTTCATCACAAAAATTATGATTTACAAGATATATTTGTATCATTTTATAAAACCTTAGCATCGTTTTGATTTATTTTAAGTAAAATAGGAAACAAAAAAGTCTTAAAATCCCCAGAAAATATAAACATAGTATTTTCAGTTTTTGCTTATCAAAATAATTTATAACATTTACATTAATTTTCTCATATTTTGTATCAATTTTTGAAACATTTCCCCTTTTTAAAATTCAAAAACTTGTCTGTACAATAAACAAAGATTTCTACATATACTGAAGTGAGATTTTTCAATCATATTGTTTAGTTTTTTCAAAACATACTTATACGTAAAATCACTATGAATTTTTATAAAAACTTGTCATTTTTTTGTTATGGTATCTGCTTTCTATATAAATGTCTTAAGAATATTTCAAAAATGTGACTTCAGTATGCACAAATATATATAAGTAATATAAAGTACATGCACAAATTTACACATTGTTAAAAAAATTAAAAACAGTAATTTTTGGACAACATTTTACCTTGAGAAAAAAAAAAGGGTGTCAGTTATTATCCAAAATGTAATAAGTTATTATCCAAAATGTATTGAAAGTCAAAATATTCTTATTTCCCTTTCAATTTCTTTAGAAAAACTGGTTGATACGATTTTTTTTACAGTTGTTTTAATGAAAAAGCATGTTTTGACATTTCCAATTTTTTTAATAATTGTTACTTGTCCAGTATACATGTGGGTTGCAATAAGTGCACCATTAAATGATGTGTAACGTCTTCTCTCGCATATCAATTTGAAGCTACTGAAATAATTGTGTTATTATCGGTTTTCCAAAAAAAAGCGCGTTTTTAATATAATCCTCTGCAAATTAAAATCCTAAGGGGTGAGCACAAAATTTCGAAGGAGAAATTTCTTTTTCAATACCCCTAAAAAATTTTCACCCAAGTTCTAAATTTTAAAAAATTAAAATCGCAATGATTTTATAAAATTTACAAATTTTGCTCCAAAAGTACACAAACAAATTAACAGTTAAACTTGCGTCTATTAATCAGTTAATTATGCGTAATTTAATTAAACATTAATATTGGTTTTCAACTGCTTCCAAGATTTAAAAGGCACACATTTACACTATTATCTGACAAAGAGGGAGTATCAAAACAGCTGATTATTTTTAAAAGTCATTTTGATATACTTCTAATGCAAACATTAGCATATATTTTATACCACTGGGACTGTCATGAATTGTGGAGATTTTAGATATATCAAAATCTCGAAATCGATAATCTGAAGAGTTTTAGCCTACTAAATGCTTTTAATAATTTCCTTTTTCCATATGCAGTGTAAAAGCTTTTCCCAAAATACAAAGAATGTCTTATTTTTCTTATTTACAATTTTTTTGTGTTTAAAATTTATAATAATGCTTGAAAAGAAAATTCCTTTTCTTTTTAAATATAGTTTAAAAAGTAATTTAAAGGTAAGAATTTCTAACAAGCATTTTTTTAAAAGAAATTTTCATAGAATGCTCTACAAAAAAATTTCTTTTTAGAAATTATTGATGCATTTTGTTTTTAATCATCATGAAAAAGAAATTTCATATGTATATATATATATATATATACATATAAAGCAATCAAGTATCTAAGTTCAACAGTATTGTCAACATTGAATATTACAGTCTGAATCCCAAATTGAGAATTGGATTAATTGTTTACATTCTCTAGTTATAGCCTTACTTGGTACAAACATCTTTGAACAATTAATTTCTCATGTATATGTGCTTAAATTGCTATGTTTAAAGGGATTTGGAGTCAGCTTTCAATCCTATATCATAGATCTATATACTCCTCGAATGATCGCAATTCTGTTTCAACTCAAAGTGTTTCTTAATTACACATCTAGTGATGCAAATGCTGATGTTTTGAAAGCAGAATTTCCTGGTGCGTAAGGTATGGAAAACGGAATTGTGCTGATGTCATATTTTATTCAAGAGAAAATTGACAGTTAGATATGCATCGTCAGATTCTGTTTGATCGACTTTACGGAAAGATAGATATGTGATTCATTTAAAGGTCATCACAATATCGTAGTGGCTAAAGAAGTGATAATTCAAAGTAAAATCCACAACTTTTAGAAAACACTGAATTAAGAAGTTGATTTTTTTTCAATTCTATATCATTAGAGTCAGTAGAAAAAGGATTCTTCTTTTTTTTAAAAAAAAACTTTTTCTACATAAAACTAGGAGATACATTCGATTGCTAAGAAGAAAAAAAAAATAGAACTAACTATTTACTAATTTCAGCCAAAACGTGATTTTAATCTATTTGATATGTAAATGTATTTTGTTAAATTAAAGAACTTGTATCCTCATCCCATTAAATTTTTCCATATTAAGATAGAAGATTACCGGCTGGATGGCGTGGTTGGTTTGTTGCCGGTCTTCTGCACCTCTAGTTGCGGGTTCAACACCGGCCCATGTCGGTGGATTTTCATGATGCAGAAAATCGACAGCGGCCGTGTCGTATGATTATACGACATGTAAAACATCCCAAGAGTGTCTGTTTGGCTTGGGTACTCTCGGCAAAATTAAATCCTTGTACGGTTCGCATCTCTAGATCTGAGGTGCCTCCCTCCAGGGAGGAAACTGGGATTCAATTTTACCTGTGGCTTTTGGTATCCGCCTACACGGTGCCCCACTAAAAAGATATATCAGTTTCCGGGAATGTGCAATGTTAAAACAACAATCCGCAGCACATTAGAAATTTAAAAAAAATATAAATGAAAAGGTTGAAAATTTGGCTAACTCTTTTGTATTATCTCGAATGCTTTAGATCAATACATATTTCAATTATGAAATTATACAAGGGGTGATCAAATGAAAAGGTACGAAACAACACGGTAGGTACAAATATAGACTTTATTCAAAATATACACCATAGGCCTGAGCACAACGATCCCACTGATGAACAAACCGCAGGATTCCTTGTTCCCAGAATTCCTGTGGCTGTGACGAGACCCAGTCCTTCACAGTGTCCTTGAGTACGTCGTCCGAGTTGAAGCGCTTTCCTTTCAGGTGTTTCTTCAGTGGACCAAACACATGGAAATCGCAGGGCGACATGTCCGGACTGTAGGACGGATGGTCCAACGTCTCCCATTGGAACTTGTCCAGTTCCATTTGTGTGACTCTGGAGACGTGGGGACGCGCGTTATCATGGAGCAGAACCACAGCCTCCGTGAACAGCCCCGGTCTTTTGTTCTTGATGGACCTGCGTAGGCGTCGGAGTGTCTCACAGTACACATCGGAGTTAATGCTTTTTCTGTGCTCGAGTCATTCTGTGCTCGCATCATTTGGACGCCGCTTTTTATAAGAGCCTTTGCTCTCTCCTGCGCATGCGGGCACCCGCGCATGATCCGATCCCAGTCAGAGTCTCCAATGGCATCCCGAGATATCTCGCTACATTCACCCTTGGCGGAATATTCAAATATTTAACTGTTTCATTTTTATGTCGTTTCGTACCTTTTCATTTGATCACCCCTTGTAAATACAAAATTTAAGCAGTATATCTAAATATATGTTTTTTAAAAGGTTAAGTTATAATTTCCTTAATGAATTTCTAAAATTCATAAAACTTAAATTTAAAAACATATCATTGAAAGTATAAACATCTCAATACAACTAAATATCTACCTTAGCAGAAATATGATTCAAAAAGTTCAAAGTAAATACAGAAAAATTTGACGTAAAACACATAATTGGTATTTAAATCTAATCAATATTATTATAACCGAGTGTAACAAACTTTTAATATATCCATCCACGTACGTTTTGCATATTTTATCCTTGCATATGAAGAAACAATAATAATTTCCAATTTTCGTTTCAGGAAATTACATTGTATTCTATGTATTAAATATTGTAACTTATTTTAGCCATTTGGAAATTTTTATCCATTTAAATTCATTATATTTCAGAAAAAAAGATTTTAAAAATTTTGTTAGTTATTTTTTTTTTTTTTTTTTTACAAAAAAGGTTTGGATTCTACAAAATATAGGAAGCTATTGTTACTGAGTTGAAATGACTAGTTGCAAAAATGTAATTATGAAGTTTTTGCATGATTATAAATAAAATGTATCATTTATTCAAATTATCATACGTAAGTATATATATATATATATTTGAATTTTGAAATAAAATATTGCATTATTTGTCGATTTTTTAATATAATAAATTCTATTTCCAATGTTTTAATTATAAATGATCGAATCCTTTCAAGTCGACTTTTTTGTTAATAATTAAGATTGCCCTGAAATTCCTCTGATAGAAATTACTTTTATTATGTTCCAATATTTTAAAAATTGGCTGTACACATAACAAATATAAAATATAACAAACTATTTCATTTTTAAATTTGTAAATATTTGAAAAGTAAAATATTAAGTGATCGCATTTTATATAAATAATAATGTATTTTTTAAAAGTCAATTCTCTCTCTCATAGTAATAGAGAAGATGATAACCGAATTTTGGATTTGATCAAAAGACAAAATATTGATCTCAAAAATATTAAATACCAGTGCATTTTATTAACTCCAAAGTTTCACAAAAGTCCTATAAAATTTTGTAGTATTACCAATGGGCACAATACATATATAATGTGGTCTGTGAATATATTTTACAATGTCTTCTTCAAAATACTATTGATAACTTTCAACACACAGCAGTAATTAAAAAATCTTAGAGATTGCCAGAGTGTCACAAAGGATATGCTAATTTTTTCCATGCATGGCTTTGACTTCGAAGACCTTTTTAATGCTATCGATATTGATAATATGATTAGGGTTCTACAATTCATTTTTGTTAAATATGAATTAAATCAGAGCTTCTTAAAGTTATAACATTAGCGATCCAATATTTCATCATAATTTTCTTCGCCCCCCCTTATACGATAACAATATATTAAATTCAATAATACTAAACTTTAACGCAAAAATTACGACACGACTTTAATCTGTTAAGTGCCACCGGCGTATATAAACGTCTCGCTCAGCCAAAGCGTTTATTTCCCCGGGCGTATGTAAACGTCTTTCCAAAGTACGATCTTTTCTGTGCACTGCTATCCGTAAATTTATTCCGAAGACTTTGGATTGCATTAAAAGGACCTTGACAATGTTTGTGAAGGATTTACTTATTTCAGGTTATTTGTTTCTATATTCCTCCCCCACCCCCCATTCACAACACATGCGTGCACCTTTGTGGAAAAAGGTTGACATTGAAAATCGAATCGCGCAACTTTTAATCGGCAGTTAAGGGATTAAGTATAACCGTACAAATTAACAAGTGTTTATTTTTGTGTTAACAAGTGTTTGTTTTTATACGACAATCCCACGGAACACTGATAATTATTAAAATTATTCTTAACTTAGTATTGTTAATTTAAGTATAAGATACATTGTGTAGCTCTGATGCATTTATAAGTGTAATATATCAGTTTAAATGTGAATTTTATTCTTTATTATGTAGGAATGTATTTTGCTTGCTTACTTTCAGTTAATTAATATTTTTCAAATAATATTTTGTTTTCTACTTTTTAATATGCTCGCGCCCCCCTCAAAAAGTTGTCATGCCCCCGAGGGGCGTGACCCACAGTTTGAGAAACGCTGAATTAAATAATTCAATGAAAAAGGAAAAATTTAATATATTTATTAATCTTGTATTACAAGAAAATTTCATTGCTTGTGATCAGAATCTTTTTAAGCAGATGAGAGGACTACCTCAAGGTGGTCCTGCTAGTAATTGTTTAACTAACCTGTATTTGTATTTTTTAATTGATCATATTGTTAATGAATCTTACTTGCTTTATTGTTATATAGATGATCCAATAGTTTTTGGTAAAAATAGTGAATTCAAAGCAAATATTACATTCTACCCTGACTATATCAATCTCCTAAAAGCTAACCTTAACTCTAATATGGCGGAATTCTTGGATTTAGACTTGCATCTTATTATCAATAATGTAGTCAGTAACATATTTGACAAATAAATTCTTATAAATATCATGTAATTAAAATTCCTGTATGGAACAGAACATTTTTACAGATATATTATTTTTAATTTTTTACTTAGAAATGATATCTTTACTACCCACAAATTAGACAAATTCAATAACATCAAGAAATTCTTTAAATACTGCTTAGATCATGATTACCTTTTAACTTCTTAAGAACGTATATTCATCACAAATACATTAATTACTTCTGACTCCAAAACCACCACACAATAGTAGGATCTCTAAGTCAACATATTAGTGGTCTTGCTGTGAAGAATATATATTTATAATACTCTTCTTACAGTTTGCATTTTTTCCACACACATTTTGAACATCCTACACATTTAAAAATTTCTACATTTTTGGCAACCAACCAAATTTGATTATCCTCTCTCTTGGCATACATCTTTGCATGCTGGTTTAAAGGATGCGTTTATGTATAATTTGAATTTTTAACTCAATTGATAGTAGCTTTCCTTTAATTTCAAAACTTTTGGCTCTCTTGAAATAATATCTGTGAGCAAAATTTTTGTAAAATTCTTTTTTGATGAATCCTTTTTTAGGGTAATGCTTTTCGTAGTTTTCAGCTTTACAATTTTTATAAGAATTTTTTGCAGAAAAGTAATCGGTGCTTTTTCATGTTTTCTGTGAGTTTTTAAGTACTTTGATTTTTTATTTATTGGTTTTCCATCTATTATTTGTGTTTTCATACCGTGTTGCAAAGGGGGCAGGCTGGCACCTTCAAACTAGTTTAACCCCGCTTATTCGGTCCTAAGGCTGAAATTGCTATTTAACTCACTAAGGTATTTTTTTGTATTTCGTTTATAGATTCGATCTTCATGTTTTTCTTTTATATTTTTATTATGTTATTTTTATTATGTTATTTTTATTATGTTATTTCTCTTTATGTTATTTGTTCTTATTACTTACTATTTCTTGTTTTTGATATATTACATAAATTTCTTCTTTACACACACAGTGTAAGAAGAATGCATGTCAACTGCAATAACATCATCCTGTAACTGATGTTACTATCTAAAAATGTGGCAATATAATTCTCAATTTAACTAAGGTGGCCTCTACATGAGTCTATAGCAGGGGAGCCAGCCTTTTTAAGTAGTGTGCCACAATTTGATGAAAAAATTATGCGTGCCACTTCGCTCTTTTACACGAAACTAAGAAATATGCAAAGTAAAAAAAAATGTTACTTATAGGCTTATTATGGATTATTTATACCAAAAACATACTTTTAAATGTAAGTTCTATATAGTAAAAATGTAAAAAAGAATAGTATAACAAATAAAACAAAAGTATAAATTTATATTTTATTGTTGATAAATTTTTACCGGATCAATTAGTTAACTAAGGCTCAAAATAAAAATAAGCATCTTGAAACTTCATTTTAAATGATTACTAAACAGTCAGTGCTTTCTGAATGTGGCTTTTAAATTTGTAGTTTTTTTTTACTACATTATCTATATTTAGATTAGTTTGTGAAGTTGCTAACAAATGAGGTGTTTTAGGTGCATATCAGTTAATTTTGAGTGATATTTTGATTTAATTACGTTCATAACAGGAAACATTTCTTCACAAACATATGTTAATCCAAACCTACAACTATATCTGACCACTTAATCAAGTAAATTTGGAAAATTACTCTGGTGGCACAATTCTTCGAAATTCGATGTAATTCGGATCATTTTGCGGTTAAAATAGTTTACTTATATTTGCTTTTCAGAGTAATATGTTGCTGTAAGTCAATAATTTCAATTTGTACCTGAGGTGGATAGCAATAATGTCTTGAAGATAAAAAGAAAAAGAATTTGTGAAAAGTTCAATATTTTTTTATCATTTAAAAAACCTCAAACCTGGCAGTGAAAGAATCCTGCAAAATGGATGTTAAATTTTAAAATCTATAATAGTTCGGAACTTTACTAACTTTGGCAGATAATTCCTGCATGTGAATGGGGAATGAGTTAATTTTTTTCTCTCCAAAATCCAGACAAAAAAGAAAAAGTTTTGTTCACAAAAGATGATATATGACCAACTAGGGTAGGCAAAATGCAATTTTTCCCCCTGTACTCTAAATTTTAAATTGTTTAAATGTTCCATTATATCGATAAGAAAAGCTAAATCCCACAGTCAATTTTCGCTCCTGAGGAGCGAACATTTACTGGGCAGTTCATCGTTTTCTTCCAGATACTCTAAAACACATTCCCTAAAATTCCAAAATCTCGGAAGTGAACTCCCTTGGAAATCATGCGCACTCTACAATGAAGGAGTAACTCGCCATTTCCTTCGGGGAAAAGCGTACGAAATAATCGTCGATTCAGTATTCATATTTTGTTGATACAGCACACCACGGGGTCAACAAAGAAAGACAAGTTTAAGTCCTCGGCACAAAGAGGTTCTTGATGAATACACATTGATACTTGAAAACTTTTCTTCTCAAATAATAATTTTCAAGCAATGCAACAAATTCTTCTATTATGCCAACCAACAAGGCGCTCCATCTTTGCAAACACTGTCTAGTTTTGTCCATTCTACTTTATTAACTTCAATTACATTTTTAAATTCCTTAAAAACGTATTATACGTTTCATACTTTATTAATTTATTTATTGAACATTCAATATATATTTTTTGAGAGCTTATAAGTGTGATATTATCTATATCTATAGAATTAAAATAATCTTCAAATCATAAATATGTATAGAATTAATCTTCTTGCCTGGGGCGTTAGATTAACTAAATCTTTGCTATTTTTAATGATAATAGAAGTATTGTGAAGATGGCCTAACTTATCCTGTATTACATTTTGTAATATTTTACTAGGTTTTGTGACGTACGGATTAAAGCCAATAATTACAATTCTAAATTTATAGAGGTTAGTATGGAATTTAGGAGAGAGAAAATGTGTGGTAAATTTATACAAAATTACTTTTAAGTAATAGGATAATTAATATCTTACTTTTTCTATCTGCTAATTTTTAAATTGGAGTACATGGCAAAATGATATTTAATTAAAGATATATTTTCTTCATCATCCATGGTAGCTCAGTTTCTCAAACACACACAAAAACAAAATGTTCAATAAAATGCCTCACTCAATTTGTACTGGACTGATTTTTATTCTCTTGGATCAACTCGACTGGACTCCTCTC
>BMAO01034605.1:0-76978 GCA_019973975.1 Trichonephila clavata
GGCATGTTTCGTTCAAGGATTAGAGATCCGCTACACACACAAAAGGGGGTTTGGCAAACAATGAATCCTTTAGGGGCATAACTGAGGCTTAAGCGGTGTTATATATAAATATTCCCGCTTTTGAACTATTGAACCTACAAATTTGAAATTTGGTAGGCCTTTTCCATTTATAAAGTTGAGATTCGCTACGCAAGGGAAATGGAATCCCAAGGGATTCAATTTTGCCCTTAAGCCCCAGGAAGCTTCAAATATAAATATTTCCATTTTTAAATTATAACACCTACACGCTAGAAATTTAGTAGGCCCGTTCCTTTCATGGAATAGAGATCCGCTTCAAAAAGTGTTTTGAAAATCGTTGGGAGGGTTTAAGGGGCGTTATAGATAAATATTACCGTTTTTGACTTTTAGACGTACAGACTTGAAATTTTGTTGGCATGTTTTGTTTAGTTGAATATAGATCCGCGGAGAACGGATTTTACCAGGAATTTGACTGCTATTGGGGGGGGGGGATTTGCAGGGATTTATTCACAAAAACAATTTTCGTTATCTAAATACTACTTACCATAATGTGAAATTTAATATGCATGTTACTTTTGTTAATTGGAAATATCTGTAATAAAACATTTTATTATCATAATACGTACGTATTACAGAAGATCTTTGGACAGCAAAAGGTTCATTCAGAGTATCAAAAACAGTGAACCAACTATAGCAACCCATTCTTCCTCGACCTGTGTAGGATTTGGCCCTGATGAAAGGTCCTTTAAGACTAACATTAGTGAAAGCTCTGAAAGAAAAAAGATTAAAAAACTATTTGATTTTTGATAAATGACCAATCAGGCATCAGTAGCTTTTGTATGTATGGGAAATTAATAAACCTTTTTATTTATCTCTTCTGTTATAAAGTTAGGACTAATTCTGGATATCCAATACCTTCCAAATTTAAACACAGCTACAATTTTTTTTTAAATTTGTTTCTCTAAGACTGCTGGATATTTATCGAGTAAACACTCTTTCTCGTAGCCCCTTCCTGGTGTTTCAGGACTGTAATTCGCTTTCTCTGAAATTTGTAACTCTTAACCTCTGCTATTTACTCTCATCAAATAAAAATAATTCGAACTAAAACAGTTATACAATGTATTTGAGCAGAATTTGTGTTCGATTGACATATAGTTATTACTCACAAAAGGATTCCTTTAGGCAATAATGTCACACAGGAAATAGATTTTTAGCGAGTTTAGGCATCCATACAGAATGTAAGAAAAAATAATTCATCTTATTATGTGGAACTGATAACAGTTATACTTAGATCATTTGTGCAATGATGTTTAAAAAAAAAAGACTTGAGTTGTGGAAAAAATTGAAATTATTTTAAGTTCCTTTTCAATTAGAATTATTTCTAGTTCTAGGAATTAGTTTAACTGGCACCTACTTTTTACTTATTATTTTTATTTTTATTGTTAAAAAAAGCCCTAAAAGCATTAAAATGTGATAAAAATGGATACTGTATTTATTTTAATCTTCTTATGAATAAAAAAAAACTTACATTTATTTCTGAAGATTTATCTAATTTTATTTCAAAAACAAATCTCACTTGCGATTTTTTAAATTCTTTTTTAGTATTTTAAATTCAAATTTTACATCATTTTTTAATAATTAATTCTCTATGTACCATTAAGAATTATTTGTTGGTATAATATTTTAAATATTTTTTTATCTTTTTGAATTTATTTGATTTAAACATTTTTAATGATCTTGCTAATTTAAATAAATATAAATTATGAAAAGAACAAGAAAAATATTATTGACAAGCAATAAGAACTTAACACATTTTTAAAAGGTATGAAAAAGAACTACTGAGAGAAACAACAGAATTACATCTATTTTTATATATCATTTATCATATTCTTATATATTCATATTCTTTGCTTACGTCATGTTTTGTAACGATAGTTCTATGACATTTCCGACTTTCAGAAATTCTTCTTTGGTCATGTTATCAATTCTATCAAAAGCTGATTCTTTTGGAACCTGTAAATTCGATGTAAATTAGTACACTAATTTGAAGATATTTATCAGCGCAAGATATCTTAATACAATTCAAAAACTATTTTTTCCATGCAATACATTTCAATTTTTTTAAAAAAATTATAGATTTTTAATACTTGAACTAAAATGAATAAAAAAGTGAAATAAAATTTCTAGGAATAAAATTTATAAAATTATGAGCAAGACTTAAATTAATCACAATTTATCTCTTACACAACATTTTCCTTCAGGAAAATTCAGTATTCTTTAATCTATCCTTGAATTACTATTTATTACAACCGTAAAAATTTCAAGAACTAGAACTTTCCCGTTTTTTTTTTTTTTTTTTTTTTTTTTTTAATAAGGGTAAGGACGCAGCTTGATGAAAGGAGATCATTTTTTAATATAACATCAATCAAAATCTCTAAAAGCTGCTGAATCTTCTAAAATTTGATTCACTGAGTGATTTCATCGTGCTCCATATATTACATATAAACAAATTTCCGGAAAATATATGAGATATTAAATATCACAGAAAGTCGTAGCTATTGTTAGAACCTCAATCCTAATAAAGAGGATGGAGACCAAAAGTCATCGATAGATATAAAAATCAGTTATTTGACTATGAGAATGTGTGGCTTACATTAGACCTAACTGCATCTTAAGATGAATTTTTGTTTTTACAATGAAATAGTTTCGTATCTTGCCCTTAGATGGCGTTGTATGATAATGTCGTAACACAGCCCTTGGTGTACTTGGCGCCCAAATGTTTTCGACAATTGACGCCTGCGGAGGTTCAAAATGGCGTCAGAGACGAAAAAGCTGTGAAAACTGCAGTTTTCCGAATTGCGTTATGGACAAAAACGATGAGAAAAGAGGGTTGACGCAGTGTCGGATTAAGTGACATAGAGGCCCCTAGGCAGTCGAATTCTCGGGGCCCTGTAGCCTAATTTTGGAGCACTAACTGAAAACAGAACACACTCTTGTGGGCCCCTGAAAAGCGCGGGGGCCACTGGCAATTGCCTACTCCGCCTAATGAGTAATCCGGTACAGGGTTGACGTAATGGTCGAAAACTATGAAATGAACGGGGTTTCCGTAACGGCGTCAGAGACGTTGGAAAACCTGTTGTAACACAATGGCATACATTTAAAAAAACACGAAAAGAGCATTTCGCAAAGATAAAATCGAAGAAATATATGAAATTCATCATTTTAAAAAGACACCTCACTCTAGAGGATCGTTTTTTTTTTCATGTGGAGGATACGCTCAAGCTATAGCTCGCAGATAGTCAGTGAAGTTGACGTTCACCATTTTGTGACCGTTTGCACGACGCCACATGTATTCATCTAAAAAGGAGTAGAATCGACCCTCCACATGACCGTATGATGGCCTCTTTTTTTTGTCGACCAAATGTGTTCTTTGGAGTTAGTACGCGCACCGGTCTTGCGATCCACAAAAGTCAGATTGTAGTTGACTCGTAAATGCACATACCCCTCGTCCGAGAGGATAAATCTTCTAACAATCCGAAATTATAGTGGTTCCCGGCAAGATCCATTCGCGAATTACTTCAAATAATTCCTCTTTCGTTCTAGACAGAACCACTCGCAAGAAGCATTGCTTAAGGCTTTATCACGCGTACACGTTTGGAGCAATTTTCCATCCGATTCTGAACAATTTCTACCAGTTGCCATAACAACGGTTCCCAACAACTTTTCCCCAGAGAGCTGAAAAAGTTGCTCCAAATAAAAGTTACTTGAAATTCCAGCCAATGGAGTTCTTCTGCGTCCTACGTCACAAACAAGATGGCGGTAAAGATGGTAACTTCGGTTTCATCAAACGCATCAAATACGGCCTATAATATTCTAATGGTGTAAAATATTTTAGCGGCGTATAATATTTTAAACAGAATGATGCTCCATTTCTTTTAAGCCCATCAACAAAAGCGCGAGCGAAATAAGAGAAATGATATTGGATGTTCGTTTTCCGAAGCAGAAAATAAGTTAGCTTTCATGCACCATTCTACCGTAGCTTTCTTCTCTCTCTTTCACCAAGAAGCACAAAGAAACCTATTGTGGCTTCACTCTCGTTCAATTTCCTTTCCGCAGCCATTTTATTCAAACCGGTGCGTAAGCAAATAACCTTTTTAAAGACGCAAGGGGCGAAAATGACCGTTGTCCGAACGTAGGTCATTTTCGCCCTCATCCTTTTTATGGTTGTCATTTCCTTTAGGGGTCAAGTCCCTCTTCTTTTTGAAGGAAATGGTAGGGTTACCACATTGTAATCTAAACCGCCAAATTTTTTTGGCGACATAGTAGGAGTCAGTTTAACTAACCATCATATTTCTATGTTTGAGTTCATTGTTGTAATCGAACCACATCCAATGTGGATTACTTGAATGATTCGTATTTGCTTTTTTAGTTCATTATATCATACAGCGCCATCTGTTGGGAAAATTCAAAATTATTTCCTGTTTGCAAAAGAAGAAAAGAGAAAACGTATCACTGCGAGAGAAGCTTTTTGTCAAAACAGTCTCTCTCTTTGGCCAATTAGTTGACTTTTTACGAAACTTTTAAATGTAAGCAGAAATTTTTAATCGGCCGTATTATTTTGAAATACTCTAATATATTTCAATGATATATTATAATGTACTAAAGTTATTTTATCTAATGCAAGTTAGCACAGACATGAAAATGCATGAAATTCCTTAATTGTTTAAGATAGTAATTAATTAAAATAAATAAGAAATTCGAAGGAAATTAGTATTTTGTATATTGTATCAAATTCTCACCAAAGTCTTGTTAGCTTCACAATACGATGGGTATTTTGAACACAAAGAGTCGTCAGCCACATAACATTCTTCTGGATATTCGGAACAAAACCTTTTCTTGTTAATCCTTAAAAAGTATGTATATGAATCCTTAATTAAAAAATTCAAACGTTAATTAAAGTTGAATTTTATTTATTTATTTTTGAAAATCAAAATCAATATTAACACTTAAAGGACGGGTCCCAAAAATTAATTTTTTTCATTGGGATTTCTAAGGCGGGACTCTCTTAAATTTACTTTATTGGTTTAATTTTTAGTACGTCTCGTTTGTGTTTCATTTTGTGCGCATTGTATTATTTTTTCTCGGTACTATTAGTGCTGTCTATTTGTTGATTATACGGGGCATTTTTAATTTTTATTTAGTATTTTTATCTAATTTCGTAGCCGAGAAAATGACAAGCGGTTAACTTAACCAAAACAGAAAGTGATGATGTATTAGAGAGCTTTGGTGTAAAAATTGATATATTTCTAATATTAGGAGGGAAATTGTAGCTTCCAGGGGAAAAAATGTGCAGGGGTTATATATTCAGAAAAAGGTCTTGAATGTAGTGCCTTGAACACACAAGTGAATTTGAAGGCTGCGGTAGCCTAGTGGTTTTGATCACAAAAGGTTAAACAAGTAGTGTTCGAATAAGTGCTCGCTGTGTTAAATAAGTTCGAATTCATGGTGTGCCATGTATTCGAACCTTAGTGCCTCTGAGAGCCGTGTAGAGGGGCTGATGCATGTCAAATCTGTTGAAGCTCAAATTCTTTCCGTTGGCACTGTGTGGTTGTTTGGAGAGGGAGCTAACTGAGGTGTCGTTCTGATCACTTGACCGGGGTTCAAAATTACGAGGTCCATTGCCAACAGCCCATGTTAGTAGTGTGTATTTGTGTTGGAGATTTTAATTGCTATTGATGTATTTGCATGAAGGCAAGAACATTTTTATTTTTTTCTTATCTAATACGTTTTTATGGGTTATTATTATTATTATTTTCAGCTTTATATATTTGTATTATGAAATCATGTGGGTATATTGTGAATTTATCTTAAGTTTGCGTAAAAAAAAATGGGAACTTGTGACGGTTCTATCCGCGACTATACTAACACCTTGGGGACTATTCTGGGGGAAAATAATTAATTCAACCAACTTTCGCCGATCAAGAAAGTGTGATTATGTAAATGAAGTATATTATATAAATTCTGTTTTCGCAAGTTTGTGAGTTGGCACGTTGGAGTCGACAAGTGGGAGTTAGCATAGAGCCTGCGAGTTAGTTAGTTAAGATTGAAAGAGAGTGGAATTAGTAAGAGGTCTTGGAGTTGTCCAGGAAAAAGATTACAGAGCGTGGTCCCAACGACATTGATCAAGCCCAATAGAGATCACCTGCAAATTTCCAGTGTAGGATCCGATGCATGAAAAGTACAGGTATCTCGTGAGCTTGATTGATTAGAAGTGTGCGACGTAGTTATATTTGAGCGTATTTAAGCTATTTTAGATTCAGTTGAGGGTCCGTAGTAGTATCCCCGTGTTATAGAATCTCACCTCCACGCTCTACTATTTACTGACCTACCTTAATTAGATTGTTATTGTGCCTGATTGATATTTTGGTAACAATAAATTAATTAGATTGAAATCATGTCTGGTGATCGTTCAGTTTCTCCCACACACCTAGCCGGATTTACAGGTAGACAAGGTTGCTCAGAGAAAAGCACGAACCGACCGCTATCACAAACTAAGATTTTGTTCAATAAAGGCTGATTGCGGGGGTAGGGTTATTTCCTGGGGGATGGCTTGCATCTCAAAGCCTTTTTTCGGTGAGTTAGATTCTTTTGGTGATTCCGCCAATAGCAGTCGTACGACGCTAATAAACATTCAATTGAGACAAATCAAAGTCCGTAGAATCTTTTCTTGGTTCTTCTGATGTACAAAAAATACCCAGTAATCCATACATATAGATTTTACTTAATTCTCCTTTTAAAAAGGGCAGGGAAACAGGGGCGTAGCTATCGCCGTATCAATGATAAGAGGTTCTCAAGCTGTAGGAGCCCCAGCATATGTAAGCAAAGAATTGGGGTGGATCCTAGCAGGGCACACTTCTTGGCGACAAAGTCTTTGGCGCCAAACATTTTGGCGGTAAAATTACAATATGGTAACCCTATTCGGACCGGTTTTCTCGGTTTTTCCAGATTTGGGCAGCGGTCATTTATTTTTCTGACGGTCAACTGGAAGACGTGTAAGATTTTTCTAGAAAGCTAAAATTGAAGGAATGAGTGGATTTTTTTTTATTTTCTTTTTTTTTAAGTGAAACAACTGCTGAAAGAATTTTTGTTAGAGAGAAAGGGAGATGCGTTGATAAATTCAATTTGGACGATGTTTTTGCTCATTATTGCATCTTAGAAGCAACGGTTTTTCTGTTTTCTTCTTGAAATCATTATAGAAACCACGTTTTTTTTTCTTTTGAAGCTCGATGAATGGATATTTTTTCTTTTGAATGAAAAATATAAGAAAGAAATGCTTTGAGAATGAGTGATCAATTGAAAATATTTTGGTAGGTATGGATGTGTGTGTGTGTCCGAATTATGAAAATAATCTGTTTTTGAGAGAAAATCGTTAGTTCATCAGCCTAAGGCATTCACATTGCATTTTTTCAACAACGGTAGTTTCTTAGAAGCGACGCTTTTTCGGTTTTTCTTGTTGTAGCTGTTTTAGAAATCACGTTTTCCTCGTAAACACACGACGGATGGATTTTTTTCTGAATAAAAGGTATGAAAGTAATGATTTTTTTTTTTTGTATGAATGAAGGATTGATAGAATCTTGTAATGGATTCCCGAAATTTGCATTTAATTTCTTATTTTTGATATTATGTTTCCTGTGTTGTCCGTTTTAGAAACCACGCTTTTTTTATGTTTTTCGTCTCTGACGCCATTTTGAAAAACGCGGTTTTTTACTTGGCGCCATTTGGTGAAAAACATTTGACGCCAAATATAGCAGTGTGCTGTGCTAGAATTTTACCAAGAATTGTAACATGAAAAGGGCCCCTTATAACGGGCGTCTAAGGAATTTTGATACAGGGACCACTCAGGACTAGAAACGCCAATGTCTGAAACCAAGGAAAGCAGAGCAGATTCGACCCATCCGATTAAGTGTTAGCATTGTAACAAAATCAGCACAAATTTAAGGAATTTCTCAACAAAAAAAGAAGAAAGAAAAAGATAGAATAATTTATACCCATTGTTATCGCAAAACGTGAATCCTGGCATTTCCGTCATCATCGGTTTTTCAATATCAATATCCACAATAGTTGGATATTCGAAATAAAAAGTGAAAAATGTGATGGCTTGGTAGAGGAATCCTGTCAGGCATGTAAGCAGTACGATTGTTTTGAATATTTTTCGGGAGTAGTCTTCAGTGGATACGATGTTGGTGACTGCTGTGAGAGAAGATTCCTTCAACATGCTTACAGAAGATCTTCTCTGACGCCACGGTTCTTCGGGGGGTCTCAGATGCCCATCCATTGTCTAAAGTAATCAGAAAACACAATGATAAATTATAGTTTAAAAAAACTAAAAAATACGCTTTTATAGTTAATCGAATCAAAAAGTAAAATATAATTCTTAAGGTATCCGACTGGTTGCGACAACTTTTTTTTTAAAAAAAAAGGAGATATGGGGATTTTTTTGTTATTTTTAGATTTGTTTAGTACATTTTAAGAAAAATGTGCTAAAATTAAGAAGTGAAAAAGAAATTATTATTACTAAAGTGGGAAAAAATAGGTACAAATTGATATAAAAATAGCATAAACGCGGTCCATTCTGCACCAAAGATTGATGAACAAATTTTCAATTTTTTTCAATCTAATGTGTTGCTATATTATTCAATTTTGAAATGACCTTCAGGATAAGAGATATTTTCTTTTTTACAAAAACTAGAGCACTTTATCTCGATTACTATATGGAAATGCTTAAAAAGACAGTGATTATATTCACATAAGGGATTGTAAATTTTGTAATGAAACAGTGATTAATAAATCTGAAGGTTAAAACAATTATACTATTATACAGAACTTACAGAAAAAATTTCAGTTAATTATGCTCAAAACTTTTTTAGCAATCGCTGACCCCGTTTGATTATTTTCAAAAAATCACATTTCGAGTAAAACGCGTTTTAAAGTGTGACATATATCTTGCGTAAAGTAATGGCATCTGCTTTTACTAAAACACTTGTAATTTTTGTTCTATTAAACGGAAAATGATAGACTTGGTATTTTTATAAAGCTAATAAGATGGTCCATAAAATAAAATCATAAAAAAAATTGTCAATTTTTGGCAAAATTCACAGTTTTAGGGTAGTCGGATACCTTAATATAAGAATAAAATGACTAACGAAAAAATTAATGTCATTGTGGTAAAAGAGTGGGGTGCTCGATATCAATTGTGATAATTTCGCACTAGTTCTATTCCGAAATGGTTAGTACTAAGCACCTCACGTTTTTCATTTTTTAGTTCGATCTACAATAAAAGCGTGTTTTTCTTAGTTTTTTTTTAACTGTCATTTATTCATCGATGAATTAATCTTAAATGTGTCATTTTTTTAGAATCTGTAATCTCTGTTGGCGTTTTCGCTTTAGGGTTGTAACTCAATCTTTTAGTCGCCAAACCTGGAAATGGGAAATCGTTAATCCTGATGATCCTGATTAGAACATTTGGACAAAAATCTTAAATTATTATATTGCCATCGGTTCTTGACAAGTGTGCAAAACTTCAAATTAATCTGACTTTATAAAGTGGGTAAAAATCCAGTTCAAAGATTCCGTTACATACAAGTGAAACTTATAAAAGCGTGTTTAAATTGGCAGAAAATTTTAATTTAGAATGTATTTTTTTTTTCATTTTTTGTACACGTATCAATGAGTTTGTACTCCTAAACTTTAGCATACCTTATAGAGGAGTATCTCTATTGAAAGAGAACTGAAAGTTTCTCAATAAATTTAAAATATTTAAAACTTAAAGATCTTAATATTTTTACAATTATACATGGTTTTTAAAATAAAAAAAATTTACTAATTGAAGGATTAAACAGTTGGTTTTAAGGGGGAAAATGCAATAATTTAATTTTATACATTATTTTTTTTTAATAAAAATAAGCTCAATTCTCAATTTTTAACCATTTTTTTGTTGTTAAATTTTATTTATACTCATTATTTATCCTACATGAACACATCCTTAAAATAATTGCATTTGAACACTCATAAAAGACGAAAATGAAGCTTATTTTTGCAATAAATCTCGAAAAGCTATTCGTTGGGAAAAAAATTAATGTTGACTAATTTTTAAATACTTCTGAAATCAGCAAAATCACTGCTTTGACTTAGAAATGATGAAGGCAACAATGATTTTTTATGTGGACTTAATTATATTAAAATCTCGCATGATATAAAATTGGAATACGCGAATTTTAACTGACATAATATATTCAACTTCCCTCATAATATCTCATTTGCATACTACGTGAGAAAAATAGTTTAAAAGCATGTAATTGTTCTTTAAAAAATAAATTGTGCAGCTTAATCCAGATTTAAAGATCCTTTAATTTAATAAAACAAGTACTCTCTTAACGTTATGAATAAATATTAATACAGAAATAAACTCCACGCAAGGGAAGTTAGGAATAATTAGAAACTAAAACACAAAGCTTACCTACTATTTTTCAAATTTAAAACAAACAGAACTTGAACCGGACTCTTTCTAATGCTGTATGGACAATGAAACCGCCTAAAAAGAGAAGATAATGAACATATCATGCATGCCGTTGTTGACATGTCAGTTCCACGAGTTTCTAAATTTTTTATCAACTAATTACTTTAATGCCATTGCCACTTTTTGGGGCCCCACCTATAGGGATGATAAATAATTCTGACAAGTGGTGGAAATTTATAAGCCAAAAAACGAATTACTATCCGCCCCTTTTTTATATGAAAAGGCGTTAAAAACATGCTCATTACATCCCCACCAGTGTGAAACTGTTTTTGGTTTGAATAATCCTTTTTTTTTTTTAATGATAGGTTGAAATTACGTGGAACCACTAACATATCCATTACTCTAAGCAGAAAGTTATTTAGAATTCGTGGATAACGAAGTTATGGATTGCTAAATGCCTGCTGTATTTTGGATTACATAGGCTGGAAAATAAAAGTGTTTACATACAAAATAGATTATTATAACGTTTATTGTGTGTGTGTGTGTGTGTGTGTGGTGTGTGTGTGTGTGTGTGTGTGTGTGTGTGTGTGTGTGTGTGTGTGCGTGGTGCGTGTGGTGCGTGCGTGTGGGTGTGTTTTTAAAAATTTTTATCTACATAATAACGAATACCCTATATCGAAACGCAAATCTCATTTAATTTCACGTTAAAGCAGCGTTTCTCAAACTGTCGGGAGCGCCACCTAGGGAGGCGTGACAACTCTACGAGGGGGGTGCAAGCATATCAAAAAGTCGAAAACGAAAGATTATTTTTTTTAAAAAAAATTAATTATTTACTGAAAATAAGCAAAAAAAAGACACTCTGTCATAATAAAAAATAAAAAAACATATTTAAACTACCCTTATAAATGTATCAGTGCTGCACAATATAATTTATAGTTAATTTAACAATACTAAATTAAGAACAACATTAATAATTAGCAATGACCCCATGTGCTTGTCATATACAAAATTACATATAAAAATTAACACTTATCTTGATAATTTGTACAGTTTATAATTATTCCTTTTACTGCTGAATTAAAGTTAAGTAATTCGCTCCCCAACGACCCTCATTTCCCCCGTTTGCACGGGTATGTGATGCATTGGGGGGGGGGGGAGTGAGAGAAAAAGAATAAATAAGTAAATCCTTCGCAAACACTCTAGAGAGGTCCTTTTATTGCATTCCAAAATCTTCGGAATAATTTTATGGATAGCAATGCTCAGAAAATATCGTTCTTCGGAAAGACGTGTATATACGTCCTGGACAATTAACGCTTTGGCTGAGCGAGACGTTTATATACGCCGATGGCACTTAATAGGTTAAAGTCGTGTTGTAACTTTAATGTCAAAGGGTATTTTTGAACTAAATACATTGTTATTGTATGAAGTGGGAGGGGGGGGGATTATGCAAATTATGATTGAATATTGGGTCGCAAATATTGAAACTTTGAGAAGCACTGCATTAAAGAATTAAAGCATATACTTTAATAGATTTATTCATGACACATCGTTACAAGAAAAAGACCTTGAATTTTTGACAGATTTATTTACGATTCCTGGGAAAAGAATATCTTAATAGCATACACATATCTTACTGAGTGATTGAAACTTTTCTCTGAAACGTGTAATTTCTAAAAATAACTAATATTTCCCTTCACTTGAATATGCGTTATACAATATTTTTCCTACTACATTTCCCCCTATTTTACCTATAATTCCCTATCTCATTCTTGCTTGTCACTTGAACAGAGAAGATGCTGAATTTTATCATCTGATGTTAAAATTACCTAAATAAATGATTATTTGATCTGTATACAGAATTTTGAAATGCCATGACTACACAGCTCTCAATTCTGTTCATAAAATAAATACACATCTTTACATTATCTTACTTATCTTAAAATCATTTTTACTTATCTTTAAAAAAATACATCTTCATTAAGAATTCGAGTTCTGATTCAACTAAGAAGTTGTACACTTGAGAATAATAAAGATTTCTGCTTATCAAATTAGACTTCACATGACAGGATGTGGGAGTTCAAGGAGTGAGATACGAACTCTAATGGCCTCTTTATCATTTAACACCGTCGTTCAAAATTATGAAATCAGCCATCAGTAACTAATTTTCATGGTTTTTTTTTTAAATTTTTGCGTCGTTAAGGGGACACAGTACGATTCAATTGACAAAAATCGGTCAAAAAATCAAATTTAATATTTTAAGCCAAAATTATTTTTTATATACTTTTTCTATAGTGTCACAAAATTTCAAAGCTCTAAACTTAAAAAATGCGAAATTATGATAGCTTTTACATTTGTTTTTGTTTGCATCCCTATGGCAAATCAAAACTTTAAACTGACTTATCTCAGAAAGATAAAATAACTAGTTTGTCTTCATTTAAAATGCTAAGGCTTTTTTTCTATTGGGCCTAATGTTTTGAATTTTTTTTTTTACATATTGCTTATAGTTCATGTAACAAAACTTTGTCTCTCGTCGAATCCTAAATATTGCGGTGATTTAATTTCGCACAAAATATCGGAGCCAAATTGATACTCAAGAAATATTTTACACATGCCACATAATCATATGATATGCATGTCTACGATTTTCACGTTCAGAAAATCTATCGACTTCAGCCGGGATCGAACCCGCAACTTAAGTCTTACGAAGTGAGCAAGCTACCTCTAAGTCACTGAGCTAGTCGTTATCTTAATATTGATTTGATATGATTTTAATTTACATCGTAGCATGAAACAACACGATGTCTATTGGCGGCGAACCTCGTAATTCTGAACCGCAACCAAGTGACGAAGAAGACGCTTAAACCTGGTAACCCCCCCCCCTCCTTCAAACTATCCCAACATGCCAACGGAAGGACTTTGAGTCACAACAGATTTAAAATGCATCATTTCCTTTGAACGGTGAGTCTTTATATTAAAGATACAATAAATGCCTTTCCTGGAAGAGCATTTTCAATATTTCAAACAGAAAATTTCAACAAACAACATTTTTTAAAAAATCAGACAATTTGTAGGTATACGCAACATTTCTGTCATAAGATTTCAATCTCTCACAAATTTCTTCTCGGTCTTTCTCTGAAACAGTATTTCTCAAACTTTTAATATTTACGACCCCATATTTAATCATAATTTTCATCGCGCCCCTCTTCCTCACAATAATAATGTATTGAATTCTATAATACTATACATAGACGCTACAGCTACGCTAGGACTTTAACCTCTTAACTTCCACTGTCGTATATAAACGTCTCGCTCACCCAAAGCGTTAATTGCTCCAGACGTATATAAACGTCTTTCCGAAGTAAGAATTTTTCTGTGCACCGCTAACCTTAAAATTATTCCGAAGGCTTTGGAATACAATAAAAGGATCTTGATAGTGTGTTTGTGAAGGATTTACCATTTCAGAAAATTTGCTTATTTATTCCTCTTCTTCACCCACCCCCAATACATCCCATACGCGTGTTTACCTGGAAAACGGTGGCATTAGGGAGCGAATCACATAACTTTTTATCAGCAGTGAAGGAATTAATTATAAATCGTACAAATTATCAAGATAATTTTTTTATATAATTTTATGCATGGCAAGCCCATGGGGTCACTGGTAATTATTAAACTTGTTCTTATAATATTCTTAAATTAATTATAAAATACATTGTGCAATGCTGATAAAGTAAGTTTATTATATCAGTGTAAATGTTAATTTTATTTTTTATTATGTCAGAATGTATTTAGTTTGTTTACTTTCAGTAAATTAATATTTTTAAATAATCTTTTGCTTACGACTTTTCAATGTGCTCGCACCCCCACGTAGAGTTATGACACCCCCTGGGGGGGCGCGCCCCACAGTTTGAGAAACGCTGCTTTAAAAGTTAATTTTATAGTTTTGAATTATTCAATTAATATGAATATTTTCTATGTTTTATTCGACGTTTCTTATTGCAGTGTTTCTGTGGAAAAGTCTTCTATTCTACGAGTCTTAAGATGAAAGTTGTCTAAAGTATTTTCGCGATGATTTTATAATAGTTATTAAATAAAAAGATATAAACTATTTAAGTAAAGTATTTTATTTTTTGAAAAAATTATTGTGTTCAAAGTGATAAATAAACATAGGTTTTTTTTCTTCTTCATAATATGAATAATTAAATGTTTCTAAACGATATAGTTTCTTTCAAATTCGTAATAAATCCGATTGTTAAAAAAAAAAATCGAAAAATTCAAGAGTTGTACAAAGTGATTACAGAAATTTTGTTGATAAAATTGATTAATATTATACTTTTCACACTGGTGTAGCTAGACCTAAGTAACCCCTGTATCAAAATTCCTAGGGGGCTCTTTGGGAAGGGGGGGGGGCTTTTAACACTTAAGGTATCCGACTACCCTAAAACTGTGAACTTTGCCAAAAATTGACAACTTTTTTATGATTTTATTTTATACGCCATCTTATTAGCTTTATAAAAGTACCAAGTTTATCATTTTCCGTTCACTAGAACAAAAACTACAAGTGTTTTTGTCAAAGCAGATGCCATTACTTTAAGCAAGATGTCATACTTTAAAACGCATTTTTCTCGAAATGTGATTTTTTGAAAATAATCAAACGGGTTCAGCGATTGCTAAAAAAGTTTTGAACATAATTAACTGTAAAATTTTCTCTGTAAGCTCTGTATAATAGTAGAATTGTTTTAACCTTCAGATGTATCAATCACTGTTTTATTACAAATTTTACAGTGCCCTTATGTGAATATAATCGCTGTTTTCTTAAGCATTTTCTTATAGTAACCGAGATAAAGTGCTCTAGTTTTTGTAAAAAAGAAAATATCTCTTGTTCTGAAGGTCATTTCAAAATTGAATAATATAGCAACACATTAGAGATTGAAAAAATTGAAAATTTGTTCATAAACCTTTGGTGCAGAATGGGCCGCGTTTATGCGATTTTTTGTCAATTTTTACCTATTTTTTTTTTTTTTTTTTTTTTCTTTTTACCTTTTTCTTAAAATGCACTAAACAAATCTAAAAATAACAAACAAAAAATTCCCATACTCCTTTTTTAAAAAAAAAAAGTTGTCGCAACCAATCGGATACCTTAACGACTTTTTTGCTTTCGGATGTTGGGACCCTGTATCATAGATACGGCGGTAGCTACGCCCCTGACTTTTGGAAAAAGCTAATTATGCTTATTAATTTTTGAGCAAAATTATCTTTATGCTCATTTTTCTCGAGTTCATACAGTTCTTTAAGGAATTAATAATATAAAAAATAGGGTGCATAAAATTTTATTGCCAACAGCCATCAACTTAATGAGTTCTAGGACCAGATGAATAACTGATTAAATATGAATCTTCACGGAAATGTATTATTGTAAATTGATACCTTTGCGTGATGACTATCCCTAACACAAGAGATCGGTGATAAATTATTCGCCCCTTGATTACTAATGCTTTTCCTCCTCGTTTTTTTTCTCTTCTTAAATGGTATGACGTTTAACGATATTTTAAAAATATGTTTGATACATACGTAATTGCCAGAAAATTTACTAAATGGTTGTTCAGACAAAAATAAGAAATAAGTTTTCCAAATCATTGTTCGGCCTTAGAAATATGTTTCCATTATTTTTACTGCAATAAGTTCAGGTAAAATATGTAACAAATACAATTTCCTGTAATATCTTTCAAATTCATAAATCTTAGCTTATAAAAATTTAATGGGCTAAATTCATATGACTTCATAATCATGTGATAAATGCAATCACATGGTTTCAGCCATCCATTCATGCGCTTCACTGTTGCCAACTTTTGCTTTTTCTGAAACTTTCTTTTAAAAATTATACACATATGTCAATAATAAGACATATGGGTAAATAAAACTAACTTTGTTTAAAAAAGTATCAGCATAATATAAGAATTTTTTTCTTTTTTGTGAATACTTTTAAAATAATTTTAATTCTTAACATCTTTATCCAATCATCAAGTTTGAAATAGTATCTGGATTTTACAAATAGTCTAATATCAACTTTGAATTCAATGGAAAACAAGTGGTTTTATTTAATATGTCACCGTTATGAATTTTCTCCATTGAATAATATGTAAATTTTTTTTTAAAAAAATTTCAATATTTTTTTATATTTCTTATTAAAATACAAACCTTAAATTGCACTGCTTAGATTTGCGCAATGACTGCCTCAGAAAGTGGTTTGATCATCTGGCCCCTTCAATTTAAATATAAATTTCATATAATGTTTGAAAAACATTTTGTAAATAATTAAGCTTTGTATTTTATCTTATATATTGAATAAAAGTGATAAAAAAAATGAAGAAATTTTGCCTTTTCAAATATCTGTATTAGCTCTAGTACTGTTTAAAAATATATTGCTTCATATCACTTTAAAATTAAAACTATTTTACAATTTTTAAAAAAAAAGCACACTAAAAACTTTGTTTTTTAAATGTTTATTTACTACATATATTTCACAGATAACATAAAAATATTCAAAAGAATTTTTAAAAAATCATTCATTTGTTACTTCTGAACATATTTGATTTTCACAACATAATTTAGTACAAAGAGTTGTTTTATTTTTTATTGATATTTTGATGCTTCCAAAAACATCCAACTGAAACTTCTTAACTTGAAATTAATATTTCTTTAACAATGTTTTTTGGTAATAATAATTCTTTTACAATACACATATAAGCAAATAAAATGTGTGCTTAAGAAACATTGACAACATATGGCATACTAACGTGTATTTCCATATACTAAGTAAGGTTTTTTCATTTTTTAACAACAGATATACTACAGTTATTAAAATTATATAAATCACAGTTTTTACTCAGTCTTAATATCAACAAAAATTCCAATTTGGCAATCATAATTTGGGAAAAATCATACATAATTTAAGAATTTTTCAGTTGAGTTATTAGACAATTATAATGAAGTATTGGGAGGTATGAGGTACAGTAGAATAAATTTTTAATAAAAAAAAGCATTCATTATACACATAACGGTTAAATTCAAGCACACAAGCCTTTAAGTCAGTATATAATTTTTGCCTCCGCAAGATTTATTTTTGTGTTCCCTATTTCAAAACGTAACTCTTAATACTAAATTTACCACTCAAATAAATCCTTTATATTATATTCAACATAATAAGTATTTGAAAAAACTTGAGAAATTTTTCAACGAAAATATACCATTAATTCTCTGATTTGATCATTTTAACAAACATTTTTTTTTCTTCTAAGCACCATACAAAACCGATTACTGAAAATCGATTTGTGGAACACGATAACAATTAACACTTCACAAATGAATCGATTAATAACAATAATCGATACGTACTAAATGATAACTTGTAGTAATCTAGTAATGTAGAATTATTAGATTACAGGAAGCAATCTTTATTCAAAAATATTGAAATTGAAATAAAGCAACAACTGTATTTAAAAATAGATTTTGCAACATTATAACTATTACAAAACGAAACAATGACTAGAGGTTTACTACAACCCTAAAATGATCCCTGAATACATTAAAATACAAGTTGTCACAAGCATAACACACAGGAAACAATAGCTATTTGCAGTAAAGGACGCTCCTCCATCTACTATAGGAAAATTGTTCTCTCTGTCCACTAACATAGACTTAGCTCTATCCCAAGAGCCATTGTTTGGGAGCGCGGGAATGTTAAGAATTGTACACATTACATTATAAATGTCGGTGATGTTCAAAACTTCTGTTGTGATTCCCTTTTTGAAATCTGAAATACAAATGTTTATTAAATTAGCAAGAAGTATGAATTTCTCTAGGATTAATTTTAATGGCATTAATTTTATTTTTATTCCATGTGATTTATTAAATTAGAGCCATTATCTAAATTTTATACAAAATAAAATTAGATTTTTATTTTTTCACGAATTAATACGTTTGAATGCAAGTTCATTCAAACACATAGTTTTCCCTCTTAATCAGGGGTGTAGCCAGGGGCATTAAGTACACCCCCGCATCGTGGGGGGGGGGCGGGCTCTAGAGGACCCAAAGCCTGACTGCCGCCAAGTACCTACCCTTTGTAAAATCCAACTCGGGGGCCCAAAACCTGACTTTTCAAGGGGGCCCAAATGTTCTCCAATACGCCACTGAGTGTAGCTACCCCCTTATCGGCAGTATCAATGATACGGGTCCCAAACATTCCAATCAAACAAATGGTGTTGTCACCAGGAAGGTCGCCTCAGAACATCTACATCCGGGATGGACATTAAGTCGATCGCGATCGACTGGTGGACCGCCAAGACATTTTGGGGTGATCGCCTTTACTAAGACACGCTTACTAAAAGAAACCTATTTATATGGAACACTGATACCAACTAGAATTTAGAATAGTCTTTTCACAATCGATGCGATTATGTTTACTTTAGTAAATGATTCGATAAATGTGTAAACAACACATGTACCTTCATTGAAAGCGACACAATATTCAATCATAATCTTCATCGCTATCCCCTTCCACAATAATACTTTGACGCTAAAGCTACAATAAGACTGTTAAGTATCACCGGCGTATATAAACGTCTTGTTCAGCAAAAGCGGTAACTGCACCGGACGTATGCGTACGTCTCTCCGAAGTACGATTTTTTCTGTGCATTGCAATCCATGAAATTGTTCCGAAGGCTTTGGAATGCAATAAAAGGATATTGGCAGAGTTTGCGAAGGATTTACTTATTTCAGAGGATTTGTATATTTATTCCTCTTTATTTCTCTTTATTTATTCCTTAACATGTTCAATGCCACTGTGGGGGGGGGGGGAATTCCACACTCGCCGACTGAAAAGGAGAATAAATGTTGATGATCATCTCTTCCCGCGATTCCATGGGATGAGTGAACATAAGTACCAAATAAAGTTTTCAGTTAAATGTGTTTTCCCTTAATTTTTTTATTCTATCTTAACTTTTTTACACGATATAGAAATAAAAAATTTTGTGCAAACGCATACTTTTATAACTTTTCGAAAACTTTAACCCTAACATAAATTATTCGATAAAATAATCTCAAAACAGAATATTTTTGTACGCGAAAATAATAGTTCTATATAAGTTACTTCAAATCTTTAAATAATGGTAATATAAGAAATATATATTATTTTTTTAAATTTTTATTCTTGCCTCTTTTCTTCCCTTTTTGAAAAATGAATCAAATATATACAATAAAAATTATTTCTCATTAACTAAAAAAATATTTTCAATTCTTTTTTCTGAAAAATTAATATTTTATTTGCAGGGAAAGTAATAATAACACTTTGGAAGTACTTTTTAACTACAACGTGTTGTATCCATTCATTTAAAAGTACATTTTTAAAAAAATTTAAACTTCGAAAAAGGTATTCTGATATTGTACTAAAACATTTATAATTTATTTATTACCTGGTCCGGTTGCAAGAAATATTGTTCTCATATCTTCCACTTCGTGTGGATCGTAACCATGATGACCAACAAATTTATCGCCATTTGACACTTTCTGTGGATCTCCCAGCTAGTAAAAAAATCAAAGAAACTTGTCATTAAGTAACCTTTAACTATATAGTTTAACTACACTAAAATTCAGTAAATCAAACCATTAGTCACAATAATTTTGTATAATTTCAATATGAAACATTTTGATATGAATGATTATATGAAAATCGTTACGAAAATACGTCACAGAACCTTCTCACGGTACACATTTTTCAATTCCTACTATTAGCTCACTCTTCTCTCTCTCTCTCTATATATATATATATATTTATTTATACATATTATCTTGTTCACACAAATTTTCAATCGTTAATAAAATATTTTCTTTTCACCCAATCAAGTTCAAATAAATTTTTTAAACTTGTACTGGATCACTTGATGTTAATACAGTTTTTTCAAATATTAATTCATTAGTTAAATTAAATTAATTAAATTAAATTTACCAGTTTTCGACATCAACTTAGATTCGTCTCCATTGTTGTAACAATGTAACTGTTAAAACAATGACAACAAAAGTTGGCGTCGGAAAGAAGTTTTTCAGCCAAACTAGCTAAATAGGGTGTGCATTGTTACAACAATGCAGACGAATATAATGTTCTTTTTTCAATTCCTACTATTAGTTCACTCTTTTCCTATATATATATATATATGTTTATTTATCTCGTTCAAATTTTCAGTTTTTAATTAAATACTTTCTATTCATCCATTTAAAGTAGGAATTGACATAAAAAAAAAATTTTTAACTTGTTGAAGTTTCACTGAAATCTTTCCAAGATATGGATCACTAAAATTTCAAAAAATAATAAATTTTGTCGTGGGCAGACTCTGATTACAAAAGTTTGAGAGCAACAAATAAAATCGTTGAACATACTTAATTATCCGCAAAAGTATTGTTTGTACCACCCTGCATGAGTAATTTTTGAATATTTTGCTAAAATTTACCCTTCGGATGATTGAAAGAGATTATTGGTGAAAGATAAAATCTAAACAACTAAAATATTTGAACATTTGAACTATACAAATGCTGTTCTGTAAAATTAGAAATATTTGTTATTTAAACAGTTTTAACAAATTAGAAAAGTTTTGACCATACTTCAATCTTTATCTGAATAAGAGAGTGTTCAGCTATAAAACCAAAACTCTCATTTCACATATTTCAACGAATGATCTTAATTTAGTTACGAAATGTACTTACAAAACACAGAATTAACCTGTAAAAAACTCACCAGGTCAATATAATATCCTTTCTTGGCAATCAAAATTAGAGGCGCAGTTTTCGAGCTACCTTTTAAATGGTACTTTTCTGGTAAGTCATCTTTCTTGTATAATCGCAATCCCTCCATTTTATCGGCAGCTATTTCTTGGACCAACTAAAGTACAAATTACATTGCATTTAAAATCACATTAATTGTATGAAAGATTTCATAAATAAAATTTTAACAATGAATTTTACATTATTTTATTTAGTTCAAAATGATAAAATCTGGCATAAAAAATAATTTGTTTCTGAGATTTTATTAAACATTATGGTACTTACGTGTCAGCCCGCCGACCATTTTAGCCAAATCAAAAACCGTCACCAAAATGATGCTGTAGCGGTATCATCTATATAAGCCAGTAACAACTTCCGAATTAAAGTGATCATTTTGGTCCAGCTGTATGTTACGTGCTTACGGAACCAAAGGTACGGGTTCTGTTCTACCAGGCTGCGCGCCATTTCATTGGTGACCCTGACTGAACCAAAGCCACCTTGAAGATTAATTCAGACGGTCTTGTGGCTGAACTCAGAAAAAGGAAACCTTCTGAACTGTCGTGGCGCCATCTACCCTCAAAAAGGGCAACCAAACTCTCATCAGACTTACTTGATGCAGCTAACTCGCCAGACTTACTTGGAGCAGAGCAAAACAAATTCGCCAGACTCACTTGGCGCAGCTAAACAAACTCGTCACTCACCTACTCCAATTACAGCAGAAACTGATCACGCAGCACGCTCGACATAACAACTGTATCGTTCGTTCGCCTATCCACCAACTCACTGGTGGGGAAGTGTGTCATGGTATCATCTATATAAGCCAGTAACAACCTCTGGATTAAAGTGATCCTTGTGGTCCAGTGGTATGTTACGTGCTTACGAAGCCAAAGGTACCGGGTTCTGTCCTACCACGATGCGCGCCACTTCAACGCCTTATTATTAGCAAATAACAGGAAAAAAAATTTCTCGTGCATGCTCATATACAATAACCTGGGTAAAATCTTGGCGCAAACTCTCTTCACCAATTTACTGGTAAAAGGGTTACTATGTAAGAACCAAAAGGATTTTTAAAATAATTAATTTCGCTATATATAATTTCTAAGAAGGATTTATTGGTACTTACGTATTATCGCAACCTATTAGCGACATTATATGAAATGAAGCACGTGATTTCCAATTCAGCACATATGACACATGCGAAATTGAGGTTGCCAACTAGGCGAGTTATCTTGAAAGTTGGCGATTGTTGCGATAATACGTATAAGTACCGATTTATTTTCTAAATTAATTATTTATAACCATTTTTTATAAATTAGCATAAGAAAACAGTGTAAAATTTTGAGAACATCTTTTCAATCTACCGCACATTATTTTTTTATCAAGAGACACTGAATTTTATTTTACCTTAAAAGTTTCTGCAAAAGGCCTATTTTCAAAGAAAAAAAAACAAGTTTTTTTTTAAAATAAAAAGTCGATAAACTTAGAGGGGGGAAAATCCAGTATGAAAAGAACAAAATAATTTTTATTCTACGGCCCTAACTTTACTTAACTTGTCAAACTCAATTATATTTTGTAACATGAACGTCTAATGAATAAGCTAATGTATTCCTTGTGTACTTTAAACATGAAATGTACAATTTATTTCAACAATGTGAGATATTCATTTCATGTAAGGGAAGATAAACCATTTGGTAATTCCATAACACAACCGCTCTTCGAAAACAATAAAAAATATATTTAATAAAAGAAACCCTGATTGGGAGCTTCGTGATTTTTTTTAAAAGTTCAGCATGAAGAATAAATAAATGACAGCAAATATAATGTGCGCAGTAGACTTCATTGTATCATATCCTTTTTTTTCCTTCTTTTTTAGAAAATTTTTCTGAAAGCTTGGTAAAATTTGAAATGACAATTCAACATTAGTCAAGTTAATCTGCATTAAATGTCTGGAACGAAAGTGAAACTGTACGGTCAAGAACAATTTATAATATTTAAAAGATTCTTAGAACGATGCAGACTACATGACATTGTTTAAACAAATAGAATTGCTTTCATGATCACAGAATAGAAGTTGTTTTCATGATTATTAAACCCTTACGCTTTGTAACTTCGTCAGAGATTCAGAAGCGAAACCGGAGGAAGTTATAGCAATGACCGGAAGAACTACTTAAATCTTTTTTTTTTCAGATGAAGAAAAGTTACACATATCCTGTTAAGATTGTATTCTAAATTTCCAATTACTAAGAACTCTAGGCTATAAGCATCGTCATCATGAAAAAAAAGGAATGTTTAACTTTCTTTTGAAATTAAAATGCTTAAGGTGGCTAACTACGCTCGGAACCTGGATTTTGAAAGAGGGTACAAATGAATAATTTTTTGATATTTAGTGCCAGTTGAACTAGAATCTATAAATATATGTATAAATGGATGTTAGTATATATATGAAATCGCTTCACTCCAACACCGTTCAACTGATCACTATGAAAATTGGGATGTATATGTATTTTTTGTGGAGAAGGTTTTTGTGCTATCCTCTTTGTTGCACCTTCCCACCAGATAGCTCTACAGCAAAGCAACTTCTGCATCGTTCAATCAATCGCCAAGTTGCCAACGTGATCGCCAAAAAGAATGCCAACTTCGCTCTCCCCAACATTTTGCTGCTTCCATTAAATCGCCATTATATTGTAAGGAACGGCGTTGCTTGCGAATATTATAATTTTAACATAAAATAAATACAACAGAAAGTAATATTATCGTATTAAACATCCATATATAAATTATTTACACTATTTTAAGCGTTCATTACACAAAATTTGTAACAATGCGTTACTTTTGCTGAGCAGAGATTAGCTTAGGAAGGTGTTTTTTCAAAAATCGACCCACAAGAGAGTTACGGGGCGATATAAATCATCAGTTATTAGACCTTCAAACTTTAAATTTAACAAATATGGAGGGGTTTTTGTTGTTGTTGTTCAGCTGAGGTATGCAAAAAGCTTCTTTTTTTTGTTTAATTTGAAATTCACGTAAAATTAACTCATTAAAAACTTCTTTATCCTTCACAATCTGTATTGCTTAATTTTTCAATTCACCCGTGTGAAGAACGGGTATTCCAGCTATACATATGAAATTATTTTAAAAATATCTCTCTCTATATAAAAAAAAGTTTTTCGTGATGCTGTAATAAATGTATTTATACATAACCCCAGTTTGGACAAATTTACATTTATGATGATGGTGAGGCTTTGCATGAACGCGCAAAAATAGTTAAACGTGACGTTGTATTGCAAATTTTACTGCCAGTTATGAATATAAACCTATATGCAGAAAAGTATAGAACTTTGTAAAAAATTCAAAGCCAAAAACAAGATGTAAAGTAAAAAAAAAATTGTAACCCAAGTAGTATAAAAAAAAATTATTTATTTTTTATTTTAAAAACTTTTAAGATTCTTAATACTTGGACATGATTACCCAATTATCAACTTTGAGACTGTGCCTGAATTTCACAAGTACAAGTCAAAAGTCCACTTTGAATTAAATGGAGATCACGTGATTACATTTATCATTTGACCGTCATGAATTTATGCCATTAGTCCAGTAAAATCGTTTCTTTTTTCCTTTTGCCCATTTAAAAAATATTCATTACTGAGATAAGACAAAAAAAATGATTTTTCCTGAACTTCATATATATGTGACGGGTGCTTACGCGTTTCACTAACCTTCTCTCGCCTTCTTTAAATGTTTTATTTATTTCAACCAATTTCCTCCGAGAGCTAAAAAGTGTGACTTATGCAAACGAGATATTTTCGGGTTTAGCGAGTTCGAAAAAGATATAAAAGGGAGAAATGAAATGAAGAGAAAAAAATTTAGAGAATATAAATTTAATCTTGAACCACTTTTCATTTGTAATAGTCCAGACTCTTCGGGACTCGCGCGTAAATAATTAAATGGCTTTGTCGTCTGAGGGGATTTAATCGTAACTGTGTCTCTTAGAAATTAGAATCTCAACGAATTCAAAGTAATCTTACACAAGCATCATCATACCATATCTTTCCATCAATCACAAGCTACGCCCCCGGAAGTCATATGAGTTTGGAACTTTCGGTTGCAGCTTCATATAAAAACCGAGACTCTGGAAAATACACCCCTACATTGCTTATTGTCCTTCGTCATGTAGCGTGCTGCATCTCGTTTTTGTTTTTGTGTTCTTTGCTGTGCCGTCCATATTTGTTTTGTGTTTAAAATGTACAATAAACAGAATTATCATTCAACAAAATGATTCCTCATCCATCCAAAATCGTCTACACTCACTTCCACTCTCGGCCAAATGATCAAGGATTAATAATTATTTAAAGAAAGCCATACATATCACCATGACTTTATATATATACGATTATATAATTAATAGTAATCTTTTTTATGTAATAAAATTAGAATTTTTAGTAATTTTCTTAGGTAAAAATGGAAAAGTCAATGATATAAGAAAAACGAATATATACCTTGTTCAACATTCCAGGTTGAGGAATTATTGCCGAAATTCCACCATAGTCCATTTGATGTTTTATCATTGATGCATACTTTTTCAGATCTATATGTCTAACTACATTTGGTCTGGTGTCAGTCATGCCGTGGTCTGACACAACCATGATATTAACCTGAAAATATAGACATGTTACGCATTCAAAGAAAACATTCTTAAAGTCGATAGTGCTTAGTATCTAACTACTGATAAATAATTGATAGCAGGATATTTATAGTAATGATGGGTAGGATCCTGTTTCAGCTCACACCTTTATTTACCGCCAACTTTGCGAATTGTTATCCTCGTATTGGATAGAAGACCAATATAGAAAAATGAGCTAATGGCGCAGTTAGGCACAATTTCATCTTGACCAAAGGTGTGAGCTAAAGTAAGATTTTACCATAATAATGTGCTTAAACTAGAATATTGAGAGAACTTAAATAAGTTGACAAAAACCTAATATTCAAATAAATTTTTGAGTTTTTTTTTTATAAATAGAAATAGAATTTTTTAGAAATAGTTTTTTTTTTTACTTTTTTTTATTTTCATTCTAATTATATAATTGTTACTAATACAAGTCCTTTATTAGTATGTATTGAATTTTTTTATAAATAACAATGAATTCTATGTATTTAAATTATAGGGGGAAGAAAAGGAATAGAAAAACTATTTTCTCTCGTCTTATGTTGAATTTTGAAGGTATTCCTTTACCGTGTTTTCTATACTCTTCATGTGATATCCATACAAGTGTCTGACTATTCTAAGTAAAAATATAGAAGTAATTCTTTTATCATTTTGGTTACCTTAAGTCTTATACAAAGCTTTTCAAGCGACCTATTTTGAAAAGTTTCGACAGATGATTTAAGAAGTGAGTTGCAGAACCATGCTGCAACAAAAAAAATTTTAAAAATTACAAGTTTGTGCCCATTTTTACATTATTGCTATATCATTATGCACAATTTGTCTTCTGAGGGGGGTGAAAGATATTTAATAGAATCTTTGCGAGTAAATCTGTTAACCGCTTAGCCAATAAGAATGCGAGCTCTCAGCGCGTATCTTCGAGCACCAATCATATACTATTGTTTTTCACATTTAATTTTTAATTTAATTTTATAAAACTTAAATTGATTACTTCATTTAGCTAATGTGTAAGATGGAGGTAACGAAAATAATATTTTGCAGATCTAATGATAAAAAAAATTGTTGATATATTTCACCTAACCGAGCTTAACTCGATATTTTCCTACTTAGTCTTGTTTCAGTAATGATTGGTCAAAAAAGAAATAATATTATTCCATTAAAAAAAGCACATTGTTAGTATTTACCTTTTGATTACCATTGGTACACAGATACATTGGTCAGTTAATTTAAAAATATATTGATTTTTCTAATTAAATAACTGAAAATAATGTTGATATTTCTTATACGTGATATTTTATGTTTGTATTGATGGATAAATAAAATAAATTTATAAGGTAATATACTTCAAATAGTAATATGCCCTTAAGACTTAAGAAAATTTTCCAATCCTACTTAATACTAATAAGAACAAGACAGCAAATCTGTGAAGTTCAAGAACTTTCCTATTTCATTTTGGTTGCATAAAAAGAATTGAAAATTGGTTTAAGTACTAAAAAATGATTCCAAAGTTTTTTTAAAAGGTAGTTTCTTTGATGTTCAATACACTTACATCATATTGAAGATGGGCCTCTTTTATTTTCTGTTGCATCTTATACAATATTTCATCCACATCCTGAAGGGCCTTTTTTACATCGGAAGATTTGGGCCCATTATAATGACCTAAAATAAGTACAAAAAAAAATAAGATAAATTTTATATAACTGATGAAAGCATGAAGAATGAACGAAAATTCAAAATGACGAATCCTAAAGTTAGAATTTTATTATATATGTTAACATTAACCCGGCAACACTCGCGTGAAAAAAACGACCTAAAGTTCTCAGGCAGGGTGTATCATACCCAAGGGGGTGTTTACATTGTGTTTTTACCGTAAACTTTGTATACAAAGGTTAAAAAAGGAAGAAAAGTATGAATTATATATATAACATGTTTAATACATTTTTCACACGTAAATTTAGTTTTTCTGTTCTTTTTATAAGGGCATTCAGTGCATTGTTTATACACTCCCTTAATCGCGTCGTGAGTAAGTGCGATGTTTTCACTGGATCTTATTATTTTTTTTTAATCTGTATCTTTTTCAAATAAACATATAGGAGTAAACTTCTTTATTCTTTAAATTTAGAAATTTTGGTATTTCTTTTTTTTTCTCTTATTTTGTTCCAGCAATAGTTTTTTTTTCTTCAAAAGTTCATCTGAAAGTGGATAAGATGTGTACCAGTTATTTTCTTTAAAATTACATTCTTCTCAAACGTTTTTTTGTCCCTACATATAAAACATTTATTTTCAACAGTGTCTCCCTTTTCTAAATCTGGATCGATTTCAGTGGAGGAATCATACTTGCTGTTATACTTGTAGTGGTACCATCTATATAAGCCAGTAACAACCTCCCCACCATGGTGATCATTTTGGTGTAGTGGGTAAGTTACTCGATTTCGGACACAAAGGTCCCGAGTTCTATCCTACCGGATAAGCGCGCCACCTCATTGGTGATCCTGGCTGAACTCAGAAAAACGCAACCTTCTGAACTGTAGTGGCGCCACCTATCCACCGCAAATTCAACTAAAGCCGTCGCATAGTGACGCAACCTTCAAGCCGTCACGCACGAATGACGCAACAAGCAAAGCCGTCACAACTAGTGACGCACCAGCTAACATGCTCGATATAACAACTTCATCGTTCGTTCGCCTAACCACCAACTCACTGGTGGGGGAGTATGTAGCGGTACCATCTATATAAGCCAGTAACAACCTCCACACTATGGTGATCATTTTGGTGTAGTGGGTAAGTTACTCGGCTTCGGACCCAAAGGTCCCGTGTTCTGTCCTACCGGATAAGCGCGCCACCTCATACTCTACATTTGCTTTTTCCTCATCATAATCGCAAAGAGAATTTCTTCATCCGAAGATACTGGTGTACTATATCTATTAAATACTGCATTTATTAAATATCACATTTCTTCATCATAACTAAATAATACTCCATAGAATAAGGAAGATTTTAAAGCGTACTCACGTATTAAAAAATATAACTGAACTTCACGCGCAGGGTGGGACACACCCGAGGGAGTGGTATCCAAAGATCTATTTTAAAAATTCGCTGACAGGCTTGATCCCTTTGAAAGTTATGACCTTAATGTCAGCTAGACCAGGAATCATCCATTTCCCAAAAAAGGTTTAGCAGGAGCGTTGAAAAAAGTTTGACTGTGAGTATGACTCACCCTGCCCGAATGGTGCCGGGTAAAGTGTGTAACGGGTCTATCCGTGAGCCTCCTACTAATCCTCCTGGGGAAAAGTATTTCTTTTAAATGTTGTTCTATTGAAAACTTTCTCCCAAAGAAGAACACACGGTTTATGTAAATGAAGGATGCTATTTAAGCACTAACTTTTAGGTACGAGTGGATAGTGGTTTTAGGAGTTAGAAGTTAACAATTAGTGATAAGCGGAAAATAGCTGAGTGCTAGTCGAGAGTTGCTCGACGATTAATTGTTGAATAATTAAATATTGTTAATTGACGATTTAGTCAATTAGTTAAATTAGATTAATAACGACCAGAAGTCGAATAGCTGAGAACGGAATTATGATAATTCAGACCATATATTACCAACACGTTCTAAGAGTAAGTTATTTGAATTCTAATAAAATATTAAATATCTTTTCTATCGTGCTTTTGCTTCTATATTTAATAAAAGGTGCATTTTCTACCTGTTAGAATTAATTGATATAATAATGAAATACATTTGTTCTGATTATGGCTGATCTTTATTCTAATCCCCCACCGATAAACGTGACAGAACGTCCATCACAAATGTATAACTCAGTTATTTCTTCGAATACTTATTTATTTCATTAAATAATTGACCAAGTCGATGTGTAATAGTACAATAATAATGCTCTTTACTTAGTTGTTCTATGAAATATATAACTAGGCATTAATAAATAAACTAATTATTAACCACTAAAGTGAAAAATAAGAAATTTAACATTAAAACACAAGTCCCTTATTTTATAAATTAAATAATAATAAATAACTAAAGTTTCTCGAAAAAGGCATTTTATATATTGCAGGTAAATTAAGTGATAAATAATAATGAAAAATAGAATATATTATTTAATGTTTTTGTTAGATTAGTTAAAAAGTAGTAAAAAATAACAGAGTGTAGTGAATTCCAGTAAAAGACGGTTATTACGTTCCAAATTTTGAGGAATCCATGATACACAAATAAAAGAACTAGTATAAAAAAGGGATTTAACATTCTACAAATTAAAAAACATGCTTTTAAGTTTTTATAGCTGGAGAAATATATTTCATCCAAAATATTTCATATTGAATGGCAAAGTTTTAAAAACCTGTTTAATTTTACACGAACAAAACGGATTTTAGATTCTGATAAATTTGAAAGTTATGCAGGTAAATCTGATGCGACACAATATTTAACAGAAAAATTTGTAATGGATCTCTATTATGAACTTAAAAACTCTTATTTTATTCCAGGTTAAACGGAGATATTTAGAAATTTCGAATATTATGTATTGGGGTATCTATAGAATCCTTAAACAAATTGTAGGATATCAAGTTTTAAAAGAGTTCTGGAGCCGTGTTAAAACGCGCAAACGTGTTTCGAAAGCCCCGTGTTCAACCAGATTTTACCTATTTTTTTCTTTTTATTTTATTCAAAATTTATAAAAGTATATCATCTAATTTTCCTTATCCTTTTTCGACATTTCAAAGGTCAATTTGATTCATATATATGAGGAGAACACTGAAACAGCACTATATTGATCAAGTCTCTCAGTTCAATTTTTTATTTTTTGTCCTCTCACTTTTGTTCTTGATGCAATTAAATGTTTAATTCGTTTTGAAATACATCCTTTGCTTTATGTATTGTTGAACCCTCTAGAAGAATTAAATAAAAAAATTAGTATCGCTTGGATTTATTAAAATTGGTGTTCTATTTTTTACTGTTTCTTTTCTACACACACACACACACAATTTACTTATACCAGTTTCGGCAGAGCTAAACAAACATTACTTATTTCTTTCATTTAGTAGTAGTATTTAGCCTTAATTTCCTCTTTTGTACCAAAATAAAAATAATTAAATAGCTTAGAATTTTTTTTAAAGAAAAAATATGCTAAGAACGCCGATACAGCGCTATTAATCAAGGCTCGATCATTTTTTTTTCTTTTATTCTATTCCCAAGTTCAGTTATATATAAACCAAGCGATATATTTCAAAACGAATGGAATATTGAATTACTTTGCGAACAAATATGAGCAGACGAATAATAAAAAATTAAATCTCGAGGCTTGATCAATAGCTCATACATCTCATATATTTGACACACACACAGATGATCGACAACAGTACGCGTGTTTAAAAATTAAGAGTACACTCTCTTACCATTAAAATCAACAGAACTATAATACATGAGAACTAAAGACAAACGATCATCTTTAAATCTCTTAGAATACTTGAACATTTCGATAAAATCGTCTATTCTTTCCTGGAAATCAGTATTCACTTCCTTGATGGGAGGTCCATCATAATATTGCCTCTCGCATATTGTAGGGTGGGCGCCTTTTATTTCAACTTCGCATCCAGCCCACCAGTAAAGAGCAGATTTTTTGTTATTTTTTTCTGCAGTAATCCATATGGGCTCGGCATCGTTCCACCAGTGAGGATCTGCAGCACCAGCTGCCGGAATCATTTCGAAAAAACTGTCGGTGGCTTTGTCGTAAAAGTGATTGCCAACAAATCCATGGTTTTCGGGGTAGAGACCTAGAATAAGAAAGTACTAGTAAAAAATAAATGCTGATTTGGAAAAAAAGAACATTAAATAGAACAGAATTTTATCTCATTGGCGTTATTGTTACAAAACACGTCATACAAAATTATTATGGAATGTGTTTGAGAGAGAGAGATTTGGGGCTAAAAATATTTATATTTTTTCTCATGGATTGAAACTCATATATCGTAAATGATAATAACATTTTATATGCATGTGTGAATTTCAAATGCTTACAGATAACACATTTTTCTATTATTCTATTTAAATAATCATGTTTGTTTTTTAAGTATCGTTTTACACATATTAAACAAAATTAGAATTCAAACAACACATAAAAACATAAGTTAATATCTTGTAAACATAATTCTAATGATTATTATTATATCAACAAAAAATATTCGATTTTTACAAATAAAATTCAAATTACCAGTATTTACTATATTGTTCGTGGGCGTAATAATTACTTAAAATTGTTGGAAAAGTTCAGTAACAATTCCACTTAAGCTCCTGTACAGCAGGCATTTTGAAACGAATGTAATGTAAATCCTATAGAATTTCATGATCTTGCTATTGATCAATCCTAGGTTGTTGTTTTTTTTCTTCTAACTTTAAATCTAGATTATTGGAATGCAATAAAAACTACACCTGAAAAAGAAAAATATGAGAAAGTTTTCTTTTGACAAACATTCTCCCCCTTTCCCTGATTTTTAAAAACATTATTAATTTTAATTTTTCTTTTGTTTTTAAAATGATTTTTCAGATCTTCACAAAAAATATTTGAAAATATTTTTTTTCAAAAAAGGCAAATGTACACTGGTGTTCAAAAGTTAAGCATAAATGATAATTATGTGAATAAAGAAGGAACTGTAAATCAGAATGGTGGGAAACGTGATATGCGAGTGTAAAATGGTTATAAAATAAGGAAGCAAATCAAAAGAATGATAATAATTAATTTTATTATCCAAAGTAGCAGTTTGAAAGAAAACTGAGCATAGCAAGGATTCACACTTTAAAGAAAAAAATGAAAGAAAACATTAAATAAAATACTGATGCTGCAGTTTAATAAGGCGTGTGGTTACCTCTGACAGCCAGGCACGCTGCACAACGATTTACCATACTTTCTATGAGATGATGAATGAGTTGTGGGCTCAAACGGTTCCAAGCTTCTTGGAGAGCTCTCTTCAGTTCTGTAACGGAGCTTGGTGGGTGCAAAAGGGCTGCAATTTATCTCCCGAGCATATCCCATACATGCTCGATAGGATTTAAATCAGGGGAGTTAGCAGGCCACGACATGCACTGGATGTTTTCCGTTTCAAGGTAGTCATCAATCAGCACCGCTCGGTGATATGGCGCATTATCATCCATGAATATGAAGTCAGGACCGACAGCACCTCGAAACAAGCGAACATAAGGCTCAAGAACTTCGTCTCTGTATCTATGAGTAGTCACAGACCCGTGTCAAAGAAATGGAGGTCTGTGCGGCCGTCCATCATGATGCCTGCCCATACCATTACTCCCCTTGATGGAAAATGATGTCTTTCCGTTATGTTTCTTGGTTCAAAACGTGTTCCGCGTTCTCTCCATATCGTTACCAGCCGAGAATCACTACTCAGACTAAACCGGGAATCGTCACTGAACATCACATTGGCCCACTCTCCCACACTCCAATGTTGATATTTCAAACTCCAGTTCAAACGAGCGCGTTTATGCGCAGACGTGAGGGGAATGCAAACTACTGGTCTTCTGGCATACAGACCAGCATGATTGAGTCTCCTGTAAACAGTTTGTCTCGAAATTCGTATTCCTGTGGCGACTGTGAGCGCCGAACCCAGTGCTCTGGCAGTACTGTCCCTCTGACGTCGCGCACTTATTACCAGATATCGGTCTTGGCGAGGGGTTGTGACTCTTGGTTGACCTGATACTGGTTGTCGGGTAACATCTCATTTTCTTTGAAACCTCTGCCACAGTCTTGAGATCACAGACAGGTCCACATTCAGAATTCGAGACACTTCGGTTTGTGATCGTGAGGATTCCAGCATTCCAACGATTCCTCCTTTCGTAAACATGTCCAATAGGCGTCTTTGTGCCATCATTCACTTTGTTTGATAGTTAACAACGTTCCTTCGCACAGCAGTTGCACGAAACTTGTCTGAACTGCCTATGCTGCGTGAATCGGTTTCTCCGCGTTCCGACATGCGCTGGTGTTTCGCTCAGGACGTAGTCGGCTGAAAAGTTTTGCATAAACCCAATGTTTCTTCTTCTTCACCCAATTAATATCCGCAAGAAATTTGGAATAATTTTACGAATATTTACTCCATGTTTTTCGCATTTTACGATTTATACTTAACTTCTGGACACCAGTGTAGCTTTACTGAAATTTTAGTTATGTCTTGCTCTTTAGAATTAATATTATTGCAATCTAATAGATGAAATAGTCTGGGTTAAGGGAAAGAAAAAATTCTATAGGGTTAACTTTTTAATAAGCATGATTTCAAAATGACGGTGAGACAGAAGCTCCACAGTAAACATCACATGAACATAAATTACTACATTAGTAGTAACCTATGCTTGTCTGTTTGACTTCTTATCTTTTAAAATATGTTTGTGTATAAATAATTAGTTAATAAAGATCATTATATATATCTCTGAATATGCTTCTAATGTATATTTTGTAATCCATTAGAATTTTATTTGCTTAAATGTTATTGCATTAAATTTTTTATCAGTCGCTTTCTTTTTTCAATGTTAGATTCTAAATATGGTATAATATTGAAAAAGGACATAAAAATATTTATAAATGTGATAAAAATTAATTTTTTTATCATGAAATTCTTTGTTATTCTACTTTTATTATATTTAGAGATAAATATCCTTAAAATAAATTATATATATATTTTTTTGTATTCTAAATAATCAACCGTAATAATTGTTTTTTGAATTAATTATTAGGATTAATAATCGGTTAAATGTGAGAAAACACGTCATTAACCTCAATGACCTTTTTTTTTTTTTACAAAATGGCTAACTTTTATAAATAGTTACTTGTTAAAAATTTTTAAGGTTATTAAATTTTAAATATATATATACTATTTCCTTCTTTATGAAAGTTGAACACGAATAAAACGAATTCTCATCTTTCGTAACACGAATAAAAAAATTATTTATGATGACTCAATAAAAACTGAAACCTTAAGTGATGACTCAATAAAACAAACATACAACTCAACATGGAATAAAATTTGCATAAAAGGAATTGATGTTAGTAAAAAAAAAAACTTGTTTTTAGTTGTTTGTAATGGCAAATGATTCATAGAAATTCTAAAATAACAGGTGTGGTATACGTAATTGGCATCTCCATTTATCAGAAGCTTTATTGACAGAAAGAAGACTCACCATTAGCTAAACCAATCACAAGAGCAAAAAGACAATCGTTTTCAGTAATATTGAAACGCGCTACCACTCCATATTTGGAATAAATTTATTTGCATTAACTTCTATTCAGTTGGTTTGTTTGTTTTAACAGAACATTCCATATGTTATGCAACTTTTTACTGGATTGCCATGATGAAGAAATAGTAAAATTCTAATTGTTCCAGGAATTCAGTGATTTAATAAATGATTTTATCTTTATTACTGATTAGAATTTACTGGCTTTGTAGAGTTTGAAATTATAGCTATGATCGTACGAATCTCGTAACAATAGTTCTTAGAAATGTAGAAAAATTCTACAGGAAGAGAGTTAAAAAATTCTTTTAAACAAAATAAATATTAAATCTTAATTAATCGTAATTAATTAGTTTCGCATAAATTTAAAAAAGTTTAAAATTTTCTTAGATAAAAAATCCTAATGTGAAACACTTCTGAGATTTTTGAAAATTTATGTCACGTGAAAAGATTTGATACTTAAGGGGACACGGTACCTTGTACACATTTTTTTATTTATATATGCAAGTGAAATTGTTTACATATATACTATTTGAATACCCATAAAATATACTTTTCAAAAGAAAATTACCTTTAATTTTCATAAATATTTCAAAATCCTACAACTTCTACAAATTTTATAATATTTTTGTACATTTTTTTCTAAAACTGTTTGAAATCTTCCATACAATTCTATAAATTAAATATGAGTGATACTTTTATTTTTGAAATTTTTTTTCTAGTGGGATACTAACAGCTATATCTAACTTTGATACTTTTTGAAAAAAATATTCACACATTCTTATTCTATGTGTAGAATCATCAAATGTATTAAACAAAACAACCAGAAAAAGTTTCATTACTTTATATTGAATATAAAAAAGAGCCCTAGCATTTTAAATGCACAATCATCGTGAAAAATAAAAATCTGAGAAAAAGCCATTTAAAGTTTTAAAGATCAGAGTAGAATAAATAAAAGACACACACATAGACGTCACGTGTTCTAATATCGTTTCCCGTTTGGACGTACTAATAGAAAAAGTTAAATAACTGGCTCTAAAATTTACTAATAAAATGTAATGAAAACTACGAGATTCTGCAAACATATTTAAAAAAAGTCTCTCAATTAAAATGCGGTACACTGTATTCTCTTAAATAATTTTAAAATTCAAAGTAATGTCAATTCGCAATAATATGAAAATCGTTAGAATCGGCTCCTCATTTTTATTAAGTCAGGAAATAAAATAATCTCAGAAATAATTTGAAGATCAAAGATTGAAAATGGCTACTTCATAAAAGTCTGATAAGTTTGAGAGTCATTTATCAATTCCTTTTATTTCTATAATGTTTTTTTATAAACTGAAACAATGCATTTATAAATGATTCAAAATAATTAAATATTGATTCATATTTTGTTTCAATGTTTTTAAAAGCACAAAACTTATTATATAAAAACGTAATACTGTACAAAATTGTGATAACAGACTGTTGTCGTTTTATTGGTTTGACCTCCCCTAAGAAAATGCAGAAAATTAAAATCAAAATGGCAGATGTCGAATAAAACAGTAACTAAGCATTCTCAAAAAATTGCTTTCATCTATCTTTTTTAATATTCAATTTTATTAATTTTGTTATCATACAGTTTACATTGCCTGCAGTAAATATTTTTAGATTATTTAAATGTGAATCTAATAGATCTAAGTTTTTAAAACATTAAGATTAACTGCGACAGTTCAATAAAAAGATAATTTTAATAGTAAACCGATAATTCAGTGATTAAATCTTACTGAGAAATAGCGGAGAACTTTTAACTTATAGAGCTAAGAAGTATTAACCAACATTTCTTAAGTGCTATTGTAATATTCCGATGTTTCACGTTTCAAAACTTTTCTTTCGCAAGAAATGCTTTATTAAATGGAAAATCTTTCACTTACAACTATAATAAAATAATTGGATTTTTGACAAATTTAGGTTACAATTCAAAATAAAAATTTATCACGCCTACGCAAGTGATACGCCCATCACACAGATAACAACGTTCAAGAAAAAAATGTCGATTCACTAGCAATGGGATTCATTTATTTCCGGACACGTGCGGTTCTTATTTTCAGATATTAAGAAAACAGACATTTTTCACACATGTACTATTATTTACAAATCTTATAATATGAATTCAATAAATAAATTAAAAGTAAAAAAACTTTTTTAAAAACAAGCTTTTATTTAAACGCGATAAAAAAAATAAGATAAATTTTTCTTTAAAATTTTTTTATTATCAACTTATAACGTCGTTACACAATTTATATGATATAAAAGATTCTCCTCGAAAATACTTATAATTTTTCGCACACGCACATAAAAAATGCAACTTCACTTTTAGCACTTCTCTCGCTTCTTTTCTTCTCTTTTGAATAATTCATCAATTAGCCTATACTCTTTTTCTTTCTCTAAGTTCTACGACCAACAATTCGAAAAAAGGAATAATGAAATTTATCTTCTGAGTCACGGATTGTCATATTTATTTCTGGTGGACAATGCAACGTAAATGCCGTTTAGTCGCTGTATTAGAAAGTTAGGAGGATGTTCAAATACAATGAACTTTCATTCATTCGACATGAACATGCAGTTAATAATCAGTTTTTGATTCTTTTCTTTAAATTCTATTGTAATGAGAAAAACAATGAAACATTTACTATCAGTAGGCAACGTTTCAAATATAAAATAAATAATAAATCCCTTTGACATGGCAAATGATGAAAAGAACGTAAAAAGCGTAACTTAAATTTAAATTTCAAAGTAATGAAATAAAATGGAATTTTACAAATTTACAAAAATCGATATACATAATAATAATTAAACATGTATGTAATAATTCAAGTTCATTTTATCTTAAATTGTTTTTAATTTGTAATGGTCCTGACACACCAGGGCTTCGCGTAAATTAGTAGTTGTTAGTTACCTGCCTCATGGGATATAATCGTAAGTTTATCCCTTCGAATTTGAAAGTTCAGCGTTTTTAAATTATGAATTACATAATGTACATCATTCGATTATCTGGACCAATCACATGATGACCTCACATGACGTCTTCGGAAGTCATGTGAGTTTTGAAACTTCCGGATGACGTTTTGTATAAATACCGAAGATATCTCGAAAATTTTCTCTCACACACTCATGTTATTGTCACACTGTTACGTTAATGTCTGTCACTGCTTATATGTGCTATGTTGTTTCGTTTAATGTCGAAGATATTTCTATTTGTGTTTGTGTGTGAGTTGTTAAGTGCCTAAATATAAAATAAATTGGATTATCATTCAACAAAAAGATGTCTCATCATTACAATCATCTTTACAACAACAAACTAGATACGATCATCAATAATTAAATAAATAAAGCCTCTACCTGACTACTCGGGAACTATTAGACCTACACATTTAAAGTTTTGCAGGCATGTTTCTTTTGTTGAATTGAGATCTGCTAAGAACGTGTTTTGCAAAAATCGACTCCAAAGGGGAGGGGAATTATGGGAGCGTTATAGATTTAAAAAATTCCGTTTTATAGTAGACCAACAGATCTGAAATTTGGCAAATGTTGTTTCTTTGTTGTTGAATAAGGATTGGCTAAAAAAGGGTTGTATGAAAATCGTCTACCGGGGGGGGGGCTTACAGGGGGGGGGATTTTACTTCCGTTTTAAAAACTCAAGTCGGGGACCAAATTCTCTACATTTTCTACAGTTCCAGGATACCGGATCCATCGAGAGAAAGCCTGGGCAAGGTCATCAAAGAGCCACGACGGCTAGAGAAGATCGCCATTTGGCGATTATAACGAGGCGAAACAGTGGAACTACGGCTTCTTAGCTCTCTCGTTACTTGTATGCAGCCACATGATCCCGTGTATCAAGGGTGACTGTTTCAAAAAGACTTCATTAGAGAGGGTTGTTTGCCACAAGGATCTGCTGTTTGCGTCCCGCTCACGTCTACGAACAGGAAAGTCCGTTTAGCTTGGTGCAAACAACATATAGATTGGAGTATGGATCAATGGGTGACCGTTCTGTTCACCGATGAGTCCCCTTTCAGCCTAAACACCGATTCTCGCCACACGTTCATACTGAGAGAACCAGGGACCCGCTACCTACCCACCAATGTCAGAGAAATAGATAATTATGGCGGAAGAGGTTTAATGGTCTGGGCAGGCATCACGTTGGATGGCCGTACACCTCTCCATGTCTTTGAAAGAGGCTCTGTGATTGGTGTGAGGTATAGGAATGAGGTCTTGGAGGCCTATGTTAGCTTTTTCAGGGATGCATGTGGCTCCGAATTTATTTTAATGGAAGATAACGCGAGGTCACATAGAGCTCTTCTGGTCAACGAATTTCTAGATAGTGAGGATATTCGCCGTATGGATTGGCCAGCCAGGTCTCCAGACCTCAACCCTATAGAGCATCTCTGGCGAGGGCAATTGCAACTTGCATCCCCCCTGTGAGAACCATCCAGAAAATGAAATCAGCGTTGCTGAACGAGTGGGACCAATTGCCACAAGAACTGATAAACTGCCTTATTTCGAGTATGACATCATGCTGCGAGGCCAGTAAAGCTGTAAGGCATACGGGGCAATTCTTTTGTTTATTCTGCAACCGATGTTTCATACCTTCCTACGCATGATCATGTGCGTTTACTGCAATTGTTGAATGGTAATTTATTTTGTATTGTATCAATGTATGTATATATAAAATTTTATTAAAATCGTTCCAGTAATTCTAGAGATAACCGATCAAGTCTGCAAATTCTCTTAATTTCTTACACCAGTGCATATTCATACAACATCATGAAATACATTTGCATTATTTAAAATAATAATTATGAAAGTAATTGCATAAAGTAATTGATTAATTATATGGTGAAAAAGATTCGAATACCTACTATCTTGAAAAATTTTAATGCTAATCTTATCCCGATATTTGGGAACAAATATGTTACAAGTCTCGCATGTTATTTCTGCAATGTAATTAAGCTGTTGAGAATGTATTCAAACAATTCAATTCAATTATTTACTGAACTTTAATTAACTGTGACAAATTCCCAAAACAACTCCAATATGAAAGTGAAAATGAAGCACCGAAAGTTGAAGATATGGATCGCAAAATAGCCGCAGCAGACCGAATTATGTAAATAATCCAGAATGCACAGCTGCCCCACACTTGGTAAGTACATTAGAAAAGGAAACGATTCTCCGCAATAGTCGCGCCGCTGTGTTGTAATACAAAAACCAGAGCGCGTGTCGAAGACATGGTTATTAAAAAATAATTGGTATTTTCCTGTACAATACTTGGTGTTTCTCAAATGTAGTCTTTCATTTTTTTAAATCAGTTTTTAAGGTTCGCTGTTATTTTAGAGTTGATCCATTTCGCAAGATATTATTTGCTCAATCGATTCTACTACTTATATTGAACTTGTGTTCATTTTCTTAATTGACCTATACAGACAAGCAAAGAACTGAAGTGAACTGCATCAGCTAGTCGATTATAAACGGCGTTCTTAGACGCAATCAAAAAAGAATCTGATGTTATGAATTGCTTTCTTCCTTATAGTTGAAATATTGGGAAACCACTGTTGTTAACTGATGCTAATTTAACTTCGAATACATGGTATCGGGTTTTAGGGTTATTTTTTAGTTTACCACTTAATTTAGGCCTAACTTTTCCCGATTCTGCTCCCGAGCAATCGCTGTGGCCCCGTTTGAGCATTTACAAAAAAAAAAAAATACATTTAGAGTAAAACGCGTTTTAAAGTATAACATCTAGCTTTAAAAAAAACGGCATTTGCTTTTACTAAAACACTTGTAGTTTTTGTTCTAGAGAACGGAGGATAATAAACTTGATACTTTTATAAAGCTAATAAGATGGCCTAGATAAAATAAAATCATTAAAAAATTGTCAATTTTTGGCAGAATTCACAATTTTAGGGTTGTCGGATACCTTAAGCCAATTATAGTTTTCATTTAATTAAACATGTTGTAATGATTAGTTGTTTATTTATATTTTACTTCAAAGCGACACGAAGGCTTTTGGAGCGTGAGTGAGTGAGTGAGTGAATATTAATGTCGCACTGTTCGGCTACACGAGGGCTTTTGGCGACAGACCGCGTAATTTTGAACCATGGTCAAGAGACGTGGACGACACCTGAGCTGGCACCCCCCTCTCCAAACTACCACTCCACACCAACGGGAGGATTTTTGAGCACTCGACAGATATAAAGTGCATCTCTCCACTTCATGGCGGGTTTTCAGTGGTACTGGGCTCGAACTCATGACACGCTAGCCATTATCCGATACCTTGACCACTTGGCTACCGCGGCCACAAGGCTTTTGGCGGAATGCCCAAACAGACCTGAGGGTTTGGAACTACAAATCAGTCCCCCGGGGAACAACCATTACCGCAATCAACCTTCATTGAACAAAAATCTTATCTTTTACGTTGCAGGCATTTTCGACACTGGAAATGCCTTGTTCACGAGGACTATTGGCTAGTAACCACGACGAAGATAATGACTGAACGGGCACTCAACTCTCCAAACTTTCTCACTGCCCCATGGCTTTCACATTAGTCCCTCTGCAAGGCGGATTTTAGTGACACCAGACTCATCAGAAACAACCCCAGCTACGAGTTCAAAACCCCCATGAACACTTTGTTACCACTGCCATCAAATCTCTCTATCCCTCTCTGTGTATAAAAAGGAGAAAAGCGACTCACTCACATCATAAGATCTACGGAGCTATTAGTCCGACAAACTTGAAATTTGGCAAACACGTTACTTTTGTTAAGTACAGATCCATTAAATAGAGTTTGCAGAAATCGACTCCCAATTAAAGTTGCGGGGTAGGGTTACGGGCCGTTATAGATAAAAAATATATATATTGGTACTTTTCCGTTTCGCCAGCGTAAGCAATAAAATCACCAAAAATCATACAACCGACGCCAAATGGAATGTTCCCGCAGGCAACCTTTTACCACCACATTTTCAAAACAAGTCACGAAATGCCTTTTTCATAATACATAAAAAATAGATGAAAAACCAACGAGAACTAACATTTATAACATTCTTTTAAATATATATATTGTGCGCTGTCGCCAGAAAAGCCTGCTTGGCGGGATTTGAGCCGGCTCAACGAAAAAGTATCAAAAAAACTTCCCGTTTTTGAATTGTTAGATCTACAGACTTGAAATTTCGCCAACATGTTTCTTTTGTTGGGTTGATTTTGAGAAAATCGACTCCAAGGGGGCTATTTACGCGGGGGGGGGGCGCAAACAAATAAATGTAACTCAATTTTAGAAATTCAAGCCCAGCCCTTTTTAAAACAAGAGGGGATGTGCGTTCTTCAACACAATTAAAAAAGCTTAGTGCTAAAACTCAGATATCAACAATTTAAAAACAATATTAAGTCCTACAACAGGATGAAATACCCATCGAAGTGGGTGGGCAACGGCTATCACAGTATAAATAATGAATAAACTTACCAAAAAATTATTTTATTTTTTCAGTTTAAATAATAACAAATTAAAAGAAGCTTTTCTAAGTATATAAATATTTCCGAAATCTCAAAAGTCAATATATTACATTTCTCTTTTTGTTGGTGTTAAAACCAAAATAATATGGAATTTTCGCTGAAGAAGCACGTTGATGTTTCTGATATTAATTATGCAATGGAACGCCTCATTAGCTTTCAGGAAATCCTTATTTATACAGCACATGACTTATAAAAAATAACAGATCATTCACAAGTATTCTGAGTCACACTCACACACGAGTCCTTCAATCAAGGGATTTCAAAACAGAGTTACAAAATACGTTGGGTTGAATTTTTGATGATAAATTTATTCCAAATAGTTCACACTATTGCAGATAACATATTTTTAACACGCTTTTATTTTTTAACATGCTTTTATAAGTTTCACTTGCATGTAACGGAATCTTAGAACTCGATTTTTAACCACTTTAAGAGATCGGATTAATTCGAAGTTTTGCACACTTGTCAAGGACCAATGACAAAAAAATAATTTCATAATTTTGTTCCATTGTCCTTACCACTTCCAGATTTGGCAACTTATTGCATATACAATTTTCAAATTTGGCGACTAATTCCATATACCATTTCCAGATTTGACGACTAATTCCAGATTTAGCGTCTAAAAGAATAACGTGAAACCCTAAAGCGAATGTTTTTAATTTAAAGCTAATTATATGCAAGTGTAAAATACACTTGTGTAATACGAATAAAACAAAACAAAAAAGAAGAAAAAAAGAATTCTTTATGTGAGAAAGTGGAGGATGCGTGTGTGTTAGCAATTTCTAACCATAATATAAACATTTTTCTGAAAATGAAAAAAAAAAAAAAGGCTCGTGCATGTGAAAAAAATAATTTATCTCCTAACTGCTAAATATTTTTTATTTTTATAAAAAAATACGCTCTTAGAAAGGATGATACGAATTAACATTATAGCAATACGTTTAATAGGTGATAATACGATTGACATTAAAATAACCATATTTTTATTAACTCGCTTTGTTGAATGTCTATCCGAGTGGAATTTTGTAATTGATTTTAAACTGACTTTCCGATGAGCTAGAGACTTGAAATTTGGACCATAGCTTAGAAGTGAGTGACAATGCATGAAAATATGAAAAAAGAAGAAAAAAAACGAAAAGAAGGAATTTTTTATTGTTTAGTCCGTTATATAAACATGGTACATTAAAATTTTTTTTAATTCGAACTTTTTCTTCTTAAGACACTTTTATTAACTTGACCTGTATCTATAGAGACGGAATCTAATATAACTTATCCAAGGCCCCGTAAACGGAGAGAATAAATACCCTTCAGATCCTTTAATTAATATCCATTGCAGAGAAAGATTAATTCCAGCTCCAAATATCAAACTCAAGGATAAATTCAACAATAAATAAATGATAATTTAAAAAACTTTAAAAAAAAACACGCTTTTATTGTAGAACGAACTAAAAATTGAAAATAAATTATAGTTCAAAAAAAAAAAAAAAAAAAACTAAAGAACACGCTTTTATACTGATTCGAACTAAAAAGAAAAAAAAAATTCGTAATATAAGAATAAAATGATGAACGAGAAAATTAATGCCATTGGGTAAAAGCATGGGGTGCTTTGTTAATACATTTTTACACTAACTCAGCATTTCGGAATAGAAGTTGAAAACTATAACAATTGATATATTTATAGAACACCCCACGTTTTTACCCCCAATGATATTCATTTTCTCGTTCATCATTTTATTCTTATATTACGAATTATTTTCTTCTTTTTAGTTCGAATCAGTATAAAAGCGTGTTCTTTAATTTTTTTTTAAACTATAATTTATTATACTTTATTTCTAATACACATGACAGGTATATGAAAAGAGGATGTGTCTCTTATTTTAATACCCTTTTATAAGCTTCACTTGTATGTAACGGAATCTTTTAACTCAATTTTTACCCACTTTATAAGGTCAGATTAATTCGAAATTTTGCTCACTTGTCCAGGACGAATGACAATACAATAATTTAATAGCTTTGTTACATTGTCCTGATGAGGATCATCAGGATTAATGATTTCTTATTTTCAGATCCCATCCAGCATCTAGCGACTCATTTCAGATCCCATTTCCAGATTTGGCGACTAAAAGATTTACAATTTAGTTCGATTAACTATAAAAGGGTGTTTTTTAGTTTTTTTAAAAAATTATAATTTATTTTTTAAAGTATAATTTAAAGAAATTATATTGCTATATAAATTGACTTACTGTAATAAAGAGAATTATTTTCTAACTATGGGGATAAACGTGCATGCGATGGCGCTCGATAGATCTAATTTCAGTCATGTTCTACGGATACAGTTAAGGTTAATGAACCTTTTACCAGTGGAATATATGTATATTTGAGAATTATTTGACTTTTCGCCAAATCTTTTTTCGAGTATTTCAGAACCATCTTTTGTATAAATCATCAAATTTTCGAATGAAAATTGTTGAATCTGTCTCATAGATTTTCCAGGCGAAATATAAACGGCAACCATTAATATGTATTGCCCATTTCGGAATCGCAACGAGCAACGCATATTTCGCCCATATCAGAAACATTAACACCAATGCTTCTTGTGAATTTAGTATGTATGTCAATATGTGAAGTAATGAAGTGTGAAGTATCTTGAGTATTGTGATAAATAGCTACGCCTGCTGCTGGAACTTCGGGTCTTTAATAACTTACAACAAAGTTGAAATTCGGAATATGAAGTGGATCTTCGTTTTTCCTACGAATTTCTGAGAAAAGCAGAACATTTGATTTTCTTACGATAGTATCATTTCTTAGGTCAGCTGCATGCGCATGCAAGCTTTGACAATTAAATGAAAATATCAATAATCCTTTCTTGTTGGAGATGGATTCTATAAAAGTTTTGGTGACCGTTTGTAGTGTATTGTTTTGTAACCTTTTCAATTCTAACGTTAGATCCTCTCGATTACTTTATCCTTTATGATGTTTATTTGCAGTAACAACCATATTTTAAACTTCAACACATTAATCTTCAATTATTATTAGATTTTATAAAATTTTTAATTTGAAAATCCACGATAAAAATATGATTGAATAACTAGAAATCTGTTTTACCACAGTAATAAGAAAACATCCAAGCCACTGTGAAATACTAATCCGGAATGCGTGATGCATTGCAGAGGTTAAATATTAGAAAGTAAATAATGCAAAATTTTAAAACGCCAGAATGAATACGAAGATTTAAAATAATTTTAAATAATATAAAAATTTCAAACGCCAAAATAAATACGAGTTCTTGAAATAATTTTCTGTTATTTATTTTTTATCAAAAAAAAATTAGTATATTTATTTAGTGTTCACTATTGTACCGCTCAATGATTCTTCAATTAAGCGATTCAGATAATAATCAAACAAAAACACTATTTCAACAATGCACAGAAAAAAAACATTGAACTTTTCACCAAATCCATTCAATTTCACTTATAAGATATAAACAGCATTATACATCAGCTGTAAAGCTACAAATACACTGCTATAAGCATGTCGGTGACGCGAACGCACGAGATTTCACCCATCCAAAAAGTTTCTAAGGCGAACAGCACACTGCGCATGCGCCAGTCAGAGCATGTCGGTGACGGGGACCCCTAAGATTTTCCCCTACCAAAAAATGCCCAACGCCGCTAAAGAAGTTTTCACTTCAAAATACGTGTGTAGAAATTTCATACATTGGTGTATAAAATGATTTGTCGCTACTTTGTCATCAAGTGGAATGTGACAAACAATTTGTCTTCAATAATACTTGTTAAAACTTAGTACAAAAGTCAAAACATTCGATGAATTCACCTGAAAAGAAATGTTTTTTCTTCTTTTTATAAAAACGTGATTTAGATGCCAAGGTCACCGAAATTGTCAACATTCGCAGCAAATCGTATTGACAATTGTTTCCAAAAAGCAGAAAGATCAATTATTATTCATCAGTATTATTATATTCAAAATATATTGGAGATGATTTTCTTCTATTTTCATTTGCTTTCCGTTTTTCTTTTCTTATCTTCCATTTATGATTCTATAGTATCCTTGGTTTGTTTGTTTTTTCCTTTTTCCTTCTTTCTTTTTTTCGGTAAAAAAATCTTTCTAGTAAGTATATATGAGCCGTTTTCTTTGAAAAAGTGGTGCAAGTCCGTTTTATGTTATATGAAGATATTTAAGGGTTCGTATTTGAATGTTTTGAAAAATATTGGTATGTTTTAAGCCACTCATTTTATGTTTGTTAAATATTAAATTGATTTAATTTAAAACGTGATCGTTTTTAAAGAATAAGTTAAAAGAAATTTATACTTTTGATCATCTAAAATGGACTTAAGCCAACATAATATGAAAATCATGCATTGATGAAATATTAAATAAGGGATTTCAATGGAATCAAGCCAATTTTTTTATGAAACTTTTATCAAATATGTCACCAAAAAAAAAAGAAGAAGAAAAAAAAATGAAAAGGTTTTATTTCAATATTTCTTCATGTAATGCCATTTAAATTATATTCGAGTTGAGTGAAGAAACAAAACATGTAAGTTTTATACTCTACAATAAACCGGGGAATTACCAAAATTCCACAGAACGAACGGACATTTTTTATGCGATCAACAGCGTTGCCACACGTATAAAAATGATACTTGGAGGTTCGATAGTATTACGTCACATCGCGAGATATACGAGAATTCGACCTCCTCAGGTGCTCCCTCCTACAGGGCTCCTTTCCTTTATATCTCGAATCCTAAGCCACCTTGGTCATCCGTACCTGCCTGATTGGATAGATATCCCTATGGAGCTTCCTGCAAATATAATTTTATTGCACTTTTTCATCCTATCCCCCCCCCCTCATTTCACTTTTTAAAAGTATTTTAAATTTTTTAAAATCGTCATCCCTCCAAGGATTTTTGAGTCTCTACTTTGAAACTCAAACCATAGGTTCTACTCGTCGAGCTACATCTTTTTGTCCAATTTGTTTTATAATAATTGATTAGTCGCTAAAATTAAAAAACCCATGTTATATTTTTCGAGAGATGTTAGCTATTTATGATCAATTAATTTATAAAATCCCTTTGAAATAGTTTATTTTTGACTTTTGTACAGTCTATCATTAGTTACTTCATAGAATAACTAGGTAAAGTATGAATTTTTTTATTTATTATATACTTTAACTGACTTGTCTTGTTATTTCATGAAATACCTAGTTATTCTACGAAATAATTTAATTATACACTTTAGGGTGGATTACGGTTATTTTTAGCGGGAAAAAAATATTAGTAATTCCAAGGAATGGAGATTAAGTTTAAAAAACAATTTCAAAACTTAATATTGCCACAAAATTTTTTGTTGTGTTTTTAGTTCGAAATACGACATTATACTCTTTAATGTGCTTTTTTATGCGAACTTTTTAATACTGCAACACTTCTATTTTAGAATATAAAATATTTGTTCATCACAAAAAGATATGATTTTACTGTTTATTTATTTAAAAAAAGCGGGCATGTATTCAAATTGTAACTGGTTTAAGAAAACAGTTTCACTTAGACATTTTAAACATTTTCGCAGACGTCTACATTCTTCTCACAGTATATTGGTTGAAACTTTCTGCTTTTGAGAGGACATTACTTCCAACTAACTTTCGTCGTGTTGGGAGTTTGCTTACAGTACATTCGACGAGATTATGTGGAAGAATAAAGCATTAAATGAAGTATCGTTTTCATCATAGAATTGTTCTACGTACTTACTAAGCTCGCGTCTCCATATGTAATTAATTAAAAGGTCTAAATTCATGAGATGTCATTGTCACATGATAAATGCAATCATGTGTTCCTAGCTAATCAGGTCATGTGCTTCACTGTTGCCAACTTTAGCTACCGCTGTATCAGCCGTATCAATGATACGGGGCTCCTAAGGTACAGGGGCCCCAACATGTGTAACTACAGTCCCACTAACAGGGTTCTTGGGGCGGTATCTAAATAAGTCAGTAACAGTCTCCAGACAAGAGTGATCACTTTTGTCTAGTGGTATGTTACGTTCTTATGAATCCATAGGTCGCGAGTTCTAATCTCCGACATTGGTGACCTTGGCTGAAAAGAAAATCGCAAACCTTCTGATGTGTCGTGGTACCATCTACCCGCAAAAAGAGTAATCAAAAGTCGCCAGACTCCCTTGACAACAGTAAACACTCTCCATGACAACAAATATCTCGTTCATTCGCCTATTCACCGACTTCCTGGTGGGGAAGTACTGTGGCGACATCTAAATGAGCCAGCAACCGCCTCCGGACAAGAGTGATCACTTTTATCTAGTGGTATGTTTCGTGCTTACGCATCAGAGGGTACCAAGTTCTATCCACCGGACACAAATCTCCGACAATTGTCATACCTAAAAAGGACCCCGAAAGAATTTTGATACATGGCCCTCTCAGAACTAGCTACACCAGTGATAACTAATGCAAAAAATACTTTTTTTTCATTCATTAAGAAAAACTTTTTTCGTTTTGAAGTGAGTGTTAGTAATATAAGTACACGCATTTATATCGTATTCACAAATATATTAAAATTTCAATGGGAAAAAAAAACGATGAACTGATAAAAATAACTTTCGACGCATAGTTCAGTTACTGAAATACGTTCAGAGTAATAAAAAGAAAAACATTTTATTTCATATCAAGGAAAAATTTATGAGACAGAGATAAACAAGTATCAAAACAAATGCTTTTAAATCGTAATATACGATAAGAAGCAATGACCGATATCCATGAAGAAGTATATAACAACTTTCAAGTGTTTGTTTGTTATATAAATAATGCTTGCCAAAATTAGCAAAAAATTAAAATTTATTTCTAACAAGTTATATTTAGTAACGTTGCTGTCCAAGCTTATATTTCTTCATTTATTCTACGAGAAAAGTAACGCCTTAAATTTTATTTCTTTAAAAAGACTTCTTTTAATGTACCTTATTTCAAATTGTTATTCACAAAAACAATAAATAAATAAAGTATGATAATATAAATCTCTTTAATAAATATGACAGAAAAAATTTTAATGGATTTATCTGAAAACTTTCATACTACCATAGAAAAACAATTTATTTCATTAAAACTGTCATGATTTTATAAACAAAACATGTAATAGCCACTATAAAATGCATGTAAATCATGATTAAATGATTCATAGATATTTGGTCAAGCAAAACCATATCAGACGTGAAAAAAATCAATTTATTCCGGAGTCAGAATCAAAATTCATTTCCAATTAAGGGGACACAATACGATTCAATTGACAAAAATCATTCAAAAATTTTAAAAATTAAAAATTAACCTGGATTATGTTTTATATAATTTTCTAGGATTTCACAAAATTTGAAAGTTTTAAGTTAAAAAGATCCAGAATTACAACAACTTTTATGTTTGTTTTTATTCCCATCCCAATAGCAAACAAAAACTGTTAACCGATTTATTCAAGAGAAAGGGGGGAAAAACTATAGTTTACCTTCATTTATGGGAATATAATACGATTTAAGCAAAAAAATTTTAATTTAAGGATTTAAAAAATTTTTTTGGTTCCCTCCTATGTGTGTATACTATGTAAAACAGAATTTGGGCTCAAAATTTTTTTTAAATTCCAGCCATTTAGTTTTTTAAGGAAATAACTTAAAATTTGTGAGGTGATTTTAAAATGCTACTCCTCCTACAAAAGTTTACATTCACGCATGAAATTTGATTTACAAGTACGTCAAACTATGCATAACAAAAGTTGGTATGGGTTTCGTAATAACATGATTGGTATTTGTACAATACTTCTTTAAATGAATTCTTATTGGAAATTCCTTAAGAAATGTACAAATTCTGAGTTAATTATTTTTTAAGAAATAAGTATTGTGTGCTTTGATTCAAAACTGCATACCAACTTTTGTTACTCGTACTGTTAGAAATCGGTAAAAAAATTTCAAAGCATTAGGCACAATAGAAAAAAAAAAGTCTCAGCATTTTAAATGATGACAAACTAGTTATTTTATCTTTCTGAGCTAGGTAAGTTTAAAGTTTTGATTTGCCATAGGGATGTGAATAAAAACGAATGCAAAAGCTCTCATAATTCTGATTTTATTAATTAAAAAAATAATAATTAATAAAAAAATTAAATTTGATTTTTTGGCTAATTTTTGTCAATTGAAACGTACCGTGTCCCCTTAAAATGCTGAGGCCTTTTTTCTATTGTACCAAATGCTTTGATATTTTTCTACGTATTGTTATTAGTACATGTAACAGAAGTTTGCATGCATTTTTGTGAATCAAAGCTATAATTATATATTTAAAAATAGTTGATTTTAGAATTTATTCATTTTTCAAGGAATTTTTCATTAAACATTCATAAAAACATGTACTTTACGAATATCAGTACATTAGCAAGAAACCCATACCTTTTGTTATACATAGAGGCACTTCTAAATCAAATTTAACGTGTTTACATCAATTACTATAGGAGGAGTAACATTTTAAAATCACTTTATTAATTTTAAAATTTTTCTTTAAAAAAATTAATGGGTTAGAGAGAGCTTTTTGTATTATTTTGGGCACAAAATCATATCTTTATGTACTTAATACATATAGATAGGTTGCAAATAAAACAAATTGTAAAAACCATTAAGGGAACCAGGACATCACACACACATACACACCCAAAAAAATCGATCTTTCAATTTTAGTATTAAAAAATAGTGCATATTTTTCTGAATCTAAAAATGTAAAACACTTATATGTTCGTTGATGAAGTAATCTTAAATTGTGAAACAAGTAATTGACAAAAATGTATACAAATGCTTACAAATGCTTAGCTTTTTCACTTTTTCTCCAAAGCATATTTTTTTTTTCTTTTAGGTACACTTTTAAAAAACTATTGCATTCTATGGTTCAAAATTTTTTATACTTCTATACAGGATACCTGTGCATATAGTGAACCTGTTGTTTTTTTTAGTCGAGGTAATATATAGTTTTTAAAAAATAGTTTTATATATAAAAAGAGGGGGGAATAAAAAATTTCAAAATCACGAAGTTTTATAATTTTTTTTTAAAGAAACAATCTTAATATTTTATTAAAAAAACAGGTTCACAAAATTTTTTGTGTTGTTTTACATATGTTCAAAAAATATTTTGCTTATTTAAGAAGTACCTTTTTAAAAAATGGTACCTAAACATAAGCATGTGTTATGAGATCTCAAAAATTATGTCCAACTTAAATTAAAACAGAAAAAAAGAATTTTTTAACTAAAAAATTAGACAGAATTATTTCTACAGAATATATATAATTAAACTATCTTTTCTTCTTAATTATTTCTACAGAATATTTCAAATATCTTTCATTAAGATCACAAAAAGATCTAAGTTCTATTAGAAATTTTTAAGGATATATATCCCATAAACAAAGTCTTATTTTTGGCATTTTACTCTTTCGAATATATCCTGGTACCCTTAAATTAAAGAATTGTTTATAAATCGTACCATGTCCCCTTAGTAAAATATAAGCTTTAAGTAAATAAATATATATATGAATTATCTTACCTGTAACTAAAGATTGCCAATTCGGATAAGACAAAGAGGGAAATATAGGTATTACGTAAGGGGCTTTAACTCCGCTATCGATAATTTGTCGAAATCCTTTTAAACTCGAATCGCTTATGTAGTCCCATCTGACACCATCAATTAAGATTACGATTAGTTTTTTTCCTCCTATCACTTCGGTAAAACAGTGCAAGAAAAAAATATAGCAAATTCCGATGAACTTGACTTCCATTGTGTGTCACAGTAGGAGAAAACAAAAACAAAATCAGCCTTTCGGAACTAAGTCCCAACTCAAGTTGTATACGGAATTTTCAGGAACACTTTCAGGAGAAACTACTCACTCGTTCTACATACAAAAGTAATGAGTGTTTGAGTAAGTTGCAGGTGCTGAAATGAGCAATATCAGAGGAGCACCATCGCAAACATATGATTGCACGTTTTGGAGTTAGTCAAGGCTGTAATTCAGTAGGGAGAATGACTGAAAATTCTAAGCAAATCCTTTCCTCACGTTTGGGAATCGTGTTTTGTAATGCTCGTTTCTACTCTAAGGAATTTTTTTTTTCGTTCTCTTTTTCGCATTCTGGACTTTGATAAGGAAATTGCAGAGACTAATCGTTTCGGAACATACACAGGAAATCGAAGGCATTTTAAACATCTGTTCGAAACATGCTTTCAAATTGTTGATAAAGGTAGACATGATAAACTTCGTTTTTCAAATTCTGTTTGCTATATATATAGGATTTTAAATAGAAATATTGCATAATAAGTTCGAAATAGGATGCAGCATGTTTAATTTTTGGGGATGAATTACAATTCATTTATTTTAAACTTTATAAAAACTTTTTAACAAAAACAATTTTCAATAGTTTTTTTAAATTTTTTTTATTTGAATGGATTTCGCTAAAGTTCCCTGTTTCGAGAGTAAATATTTTCGTACTTTATGAGTGAAAGTTAATAATTTTTGAAAATGAGCTTAATTATTCTCCATTTACTCTCTAGGAAAAATTTTCCTATTCAAATCATATATCAAATTGTTGACCTAAAAATTCAGTTCAACTGTTGAAATGTTAAATTTTTCTTACTTAAGATATCCGACTACTTGCGACAACTTTTTTTTTAAAAATGGAGATATGGAGATTTGTTTGCTGTTTTTTGATTGGTTTAGTGCATTTTAAGAAAAATATGCTAAAATTAAGAAGAAAAGAAAAAATTATTATTACTAAAACGGGAAAAAATAGGTAAAAATTTACAAAAAATAACAGAAACGCTGCCCATTCTGTACCAAAAGTTTATGAACAAATTTTCAATTTTTCAATTCTGGTGTGTTGTTATGTTATTCATTTTTTAAATGACCTTCAGGATAAGAGAGATATTTTGATTTTTACAAAAACTAGAGCACTTTCTCTTAGTTACTATATGAAATTGCTTAAAAAGACAGTGATTATATTCACATAAAGGACTGTAAGTTTTGTAACAAAACAGTGATTGATAAATCTGAAGGTTAAAACACTTCTACTACTATACTGAACATACACAGTGGCCGCGGTAGCCTAGTGGTCAAGGTAACAGGCTAGTGGCTGGAATGTCATTAGTTCGAGCCCATTACCACAAAAGACGCGCCTTGTAAGGGAGCGATGCATTTTAAATCTGTCGAGAGCTCAAACGTCCTCCCGTTGGTGTGGTGTGGTAGTTAGGAGAGGGGCTGCCAGCTCAGGTGTCGTCCTCATCACTTGACCATGGCTCAAAATTACGAGGTCCATCCCTTAAAACCCTCGTGTAGCTAAACTGAGCGATGTTAATATTCACTCTGAACATACACAAAAATTTCAGTTAATTATTTTCAAAACTTCTTTAGCAATCACACTGTCCCCGATTGAGCTTTAAAAAAAACCACACACGTTTCGAGTAAAACACGTTTTAAAGTATGGTACCTTGCTTAAAGTACTCTCTGCTTTTACTAAAACACTTGTAGTTTTTGCTCGAGTGAACGGAAATTGTCAATTTTTGGCATATTTCACTATTTTAGGGTAGTCGGATACCTGAAGATGACACACTATCCTAAAAATGACCAAAATATAGCATTTTTTATTACCTCATTGTAGTTATATGACTTTTCTAAATAAATGTACAAAATTTCGCAACTCTGTTGTTGTTGTTGTTTCTAACACCACCTGTCTGACGGTGTCAGATCGAGGCTCACGATAATTCATCGTGGCAAGGTGTAGGCCTGTCGTTAGCTTTTAACACCGTGCAGGTGACAGTACGATTTGGCTCGGTTCATACACGATAGATGGCGACACCATTTATCTCCACCTCCGCAATTTAGGCATGGAACTGGAAAGGAGGGAAATATTCTCCAGCCCCCTGCATCCGTGGTTGCTGCTACGACCACCCACAAGACTTTTGGATCGACTGATTTAGCGAGCACGTACTCCGTGTGTACTCGGAGGGTATTTGGTGACATCGGGCATCGAACCCAGGACTTCCGATGCTCTAACCACTAGGCTACCCACGGCCACTCTAGCTACAGTAATACCCCGAAATCACGTGATAGGTGGGACTGAATGATCGAGGTATAATTTCGCATATAAATATATTATTTTTAGTTGGTTCCGGAGACGAAAGAAAATAATGATTTAGAAGAAGAAAAAACTTTAATAAAATCCTGATAAAAAGTAGTGCGCCGGTTAAAAAAATTATTTTTTCCCCATAATATTTCCTCCTAATATGCTGATATTTTTGTTGTTGTTGTTCATTGTTTTGCTTTTAAAAGAATACGCTCTTCGTTGGGGTCTATATTTTCTAAAATCTCTCTCTCTCTCTCTCTGTAACCCTTTTTTTAATTAAACTGAGGCCTTCTGTCAAACTACCACAGTCGCGTTCGATCTTCTGATTGGCTGGGTCTAAGACCTCAAGTTTTTCTCAATGCCTTGCTCATGCTTATGCATTTCTGTGAGTTCATCTAACGCCAGCTCTTGATAACGAGAATTCAGTAATTTTTCAACATCATCATTATCTATTTCTAAATCTATTTGCTGGGCAAGATCTACAACTTCCTCAATCACATTGAAGTGGCGCGCTTATCCGTAGGACAGAACCCGTGACCTTTAGATTCGAAACCGAGTAACTTAACCACTACACCAAAATGATCACCATGGTTGTTACTGGCTTATATTCATTAAATCGCTACACACTCCCCTAACAGTGATTTGGTTAGGCGAACGAACAATATAGTTGTTAATGGGAGTGGTCAGTTTTTGTGTGTTGGATGAGTTGCGTCACGTTAATCTGACGAATTTTTTTCCTTGGTTGCTCTCTCTCTCTTTTGCAGGTAGATGGCGCCACGACATATCAGTATAGGTTTCGCTTTTCTAACTTAAGCTAGGGTCATCTAATGAAGTGGCGCGCTTATCCGGAGGACAGAACCTGGGGACCTATGGGTCCGAAACTTAACCACTACACCAAAATGATCACCATGGTGCGGAGGTTGTTACTGGCTTATATAGATTAAATCGCTACAACATTATCAACTTCATCGAGCTCTGGCACTGATTCCCAGTGGCGTAACGTACACCCCCCATTGCGGGGGAACGGGGATTCTAAGGGGCCTAAAGCTTGACTGTCGCTAAGTACGGATTTGGACTTGGAGCCCAAAACTTGAGTTTGCAGGGAGGCCCTAATGTTCTCCGTCACGCCACTGCTGAATCTCCCAGAGTTTCAATGATGAAAAAAAAAAAAAGAAAAAAAATCGGGTTAGCGTAAGCCTAGGTATTACTGTATATTATATTTAGCCACTTATTTAACTTTCTTTAACAGTATGTAGAAGTGAAAACAAAAGCTAGAACACGTAACGTTTGCATTTGCCTCTTTCATTTATTTTATACTAACCATAAAAACTTAAAATTGAGTTTTCTCAGGTTTTTGTTTTTCAAAATAATCATGAACTTAAAATGTGCTAGGGCTTTATATATATATATATATATATTATATATATTTATAATATATATATATATTATATATATATATATTCAATATAAAGTTTTGAAATTTGTTTTGGTTTATATAATATGTTTGATAATTCTGTGCATGAAATAACGATTTATGTGAATAATTATCAAAGTTAAATGAAACTCTTTTTTTTCTCCTTGATATTTTTATAGTATCCAACACGAAAAAAAAAAGGAAAAAAAACTGTAAATATAAAGTATCATTCGTAATTCCTATCCCATGCACAGAATTGTGAGAAATACTTCTAAGAATATTAAAAAAAAAGTGTTCAAAAATATTAAAATTTGTAGAAATAATAAGGATTTTGAAATACTGTTTTTTATATAGTTAAAATATTAATATATAAAAATATTTTTTAAACAATTTAAAATAATTGTTTGTTTGGAAATGGCATTTTCCTTCAGAACTTTATATATTTCATGTGTATTCAAATAGGGGTACATGTAAATATTTTCATATATGTAAAAATAAAAATAAAAACTATATGCAGGGTACAGTGTTTTCGTAAGGAAAAGAATGTTAAACCATCTAATAAAATTGCATGCATAATAGCTTCATTAGTATGTTAATGGCTATACGAGAGTTCGAAATTTGAAATTAAGTAATAATTCGACTTATTTTGGTTTATCTTCTAACTTAACTCAGTGGTGCAACAGCCCATGAGGGTCAAGACCTACTGTGCCCATATCAGCATACGTGACCTCGAGCCTTGAGGTACATGAGCAGATGTTCCGATCAGGTGGTCCGTTTAACGCGAGACTGAACACCTGACCGGAACATCTGCTGATGCACCTCAGCATCCAAGGCCACGAAAATTGAGATGGGCACAGTACGCCTTGGCCCTCATGGACTGTTGCGTCTCTGAGTTTAGTTTAGTTTGGATATAATTGGTTCAAAAAATAAACGGAACATATTTGTAGACAGGGATGTCTTAAGGCATGGGCCAATTGGGCCCAGGTTCTCGGCCGTAGGGGGGGGGGCTCGTCTTGTTCTCGACTCAGCCTTAATAAGATCATAATTGGAATGATTTCAACGGTCAAATTTTATTTCCGGTTGTATTCTTCGAAAAACTGGAAATTTCGGACGATATGTCAACTGGCTACATGTGATGATCGTCGTCCCTGTACAGACCTAGGCAGTGGCAGATTAAGCGGGTGTCGGACCTGGCGGCCGCCATGGGCCCAAGCTTTATGAGTGCAAAGGCCAGCGATAAACAACCACGCCACCTTGGAACAAGAAATGAAAAGAAAACAAAGATACAATGAAAACCCCGCTAGAAATTTATCGAGATGTAAAAGAAATCCTAATGTAGAAAAACTTTTGAAAATATTTTTAACAATACGATATCGAGTGCATCAGGTGAATGATCTTTTTTAGTTTTAAAACGTGTTAAAAATAATTTAAGAAGTACTATGAGAGAAATTGAATAACATGGCCCTATTATATATAGAATAAAATGTTTTGGACAAAATAGATATGGTGAAAATAATTGGTGAATTTGCCAAAGACTGTATAGCAAAACTGTAAGCTCTTAAGTAAGATTTTTAATTTTTTTTTTATGCACAGTTCAGATTTTTCCTATAGCCGATGAGTTTTATTATAGCAATACATTTTATTTTGAGAATTTAAAGTAAGCGACTCTTTTCACTATTTCAGGTTTTCGACTCTTAAGCCCATGGACCTCAAACCTTTTACCGCCATGGGCCTCCAACTACCTTAATCCGCCTCTGGACCTAGGCTACCACCATTCACCATCACAGTCGGTCTAGCCGATTTGTGCGATTCTATGTTATCCATATTTGTTTGTTTCGGGTTATTGTTTGTACGAGTATTTGACAACGTATGCTATGTACTGTCTACATTTAAGGGTCATAGGTGGGGCCTACTTTTGAGTTGGGTCCCAGGGCCTCAAGAAGACTTAAGACGTCCCTGTTTGGAGACATTTATATGGATGCAAGGCGCTATATTTTAGCCTTATACAGTAAGTTAAATTTGAAAGAGAGTTTCGGCGTGATAACCATCTTTTAGAGATTTCAGTTACTCAAATGGTACAATTTGATACTGTACAAATGTTTTAGATAATTCTCAAAATTTTTGCTGAAATACGAAATCTCATTTTTTTCTGCCGTTCAATTTCGAAAGAGAATATGTTGATTATGAAGTAATCTAATTGATCTGTATTAGATTTTGTTACTGATTTTATGAATGCATTCGTCTGTTCATCGGAAATAACTTAAATGTCCCAGAAGCCAAAGAAAAATCAATTATTAATGAAAGAGCTCTTGTTAATTTTTTCTATATAAAAGTTGTTAGAATATTGTTAGCGTCTAAAGTTGCGTCTTTTTTTAATTATTATTTTACAGTCTTATGTAATTCAAAAATGGGAAAGAATTGATTAAGAACATTATGTCGTCTTAATTGAGAAAAAATAAAGGAGGTCGTTCTTTATTATAGAAGTAAGTATAAGCAAAAACATTTGCTTGAGCTTTAGACTGAATTGCAAATAGGTTGTTATACTGGAGAATATTTAAGGCTTGTTCTCTCTAAGTTACAATAATTTCATGTTTTATTTTAAAATAAGCATAAAAAATTTTTTTGGTTATTTATGTTTTTACATGTTGTGTTTCAGAAAATTTTCACTCGCTTTTTTTTAAAGTGATATCTTAGTTTGCTCATATATTATTTTGGTTTTAATCCATAATCAATTTAAAAAATCACGTACTGAGTTGTTTTCGGAAAAACTGTGTGTATGTGTGTAAATAATTACTGACTGCAGAAGTGTATACAAGTGGAGAGTTTGGGGGTTCAACCCAGCCCACAGACTAGCAGATTTTTAATTTTCACCATAGAGATTATCCCTTCGAGCTTACGTCTACGTTTTTCGTAGAATGTAACCCCCACATGTGTTTTCTTCCAGTTTCATTTTATTGCCGGTGCTAAAGAAGTTGAATTTTTATCTATAAGAGCCTGATACACACACACGCTAACAACGTATATCAGGCTAACTCTAACACGCTGGGACAAGTGAGGTGCAAAATACATCTTCACTTTGTCATCTCATAATTGTATGGGCTGCATTTATTAGGTTTTTGAGTCGGTCAGAAATAGGAAGCCAAAAAAGCACTCAGTAAAAGGAATAATATAAGTAAATAAAGATATGTAGTGTAAGGGGTTTTCCTCAGATTAGCATGCCGTAGACTCTGAAGTCGTTCCTATACAAGCCAGTTACAGCCTCTGGACTGAAGTGATCTCGTTGGTCATGTGGTATGTTACGCGCTTACTGAACCGAAGGTCGCGGGTTCTGTCCTTCGGATAAATGTGCCACTTCAACTCTAAAACTAGGGTGCTCGTCTAGATATCGATATATTGGGTGTGATTAACAGACCTCAAGTCGAGAAGAAACAAGCTACTAGAATACATTCAATAGGCAAGCAAATGAAGGAGTTTATTTGAAATTCCATTGCGTGTAGTAACTTTTAATGCTCCTCAATCAGATTACCTTATTGGAACAGAGTGAATGAAAACAGGGTTATCTTTAAGATTTGTATTGAAATAATTAAAAGATTGCGAAGAACTATTATGGAAATGATAATGGATTTTTTATTGCTTTTGTGTAATTTATTGGAATTATGTTTATCTTTTATTTGAAAAGTTATTCAAAACAGTGCTATTCATCAAACCTCTCAATCTCGCAAAAGCAAAATTCAACATATTAAATTCATTATTAAATCTGGCATCATCTGTTATTGTTATGGTTTTCTGTACAAGCGTTTCCACGTTTTTTCGTATTCCATTGGATTAAAAGTTTCTTTATTTCGTTTATTCACGTCGATCTGTTGTTCCATTGTTGCTGATTGCTATTATATTTTCAAGATATGATTTTTGAATAGCTTCGTTCAAATTATGGAAGACCAAAAACTCTTTTATGAAGATCGGAAAGGAAATTTCCATTCTGGAAAGAGGAAATCGGATAATCCGGATCAAACTGCAAGTAATACACCATTTAAGCAACATAAAACATTTAATCGAGGTGCACCTCAGTCACATCCATCGGAAAATTATAGAAATAGGAAGTATTCTGACAAATCAAATACATTTCAAAATCGGAGATATCCCGATAAAGAATCATATTCATCCCAAAATTTCCATAACAATTCATTTGAACCCAGTAACAGAAATAAGAATCGAGGTGCACCTCAGTCACATCTATCCGAAAATTATAGAAATAGGAAGTATAATGACAATAAATCAAATACATCTGGAAATCGGAGATATCCCGATGAAGAATCATATTCATCCCAAAACAATGCATTGGAACCCAATAACAACAGAAATAGGAATACACATGAAGATGAAGAAAAAGATCAAAAGTTAATCGATTTAATATCTTATTACAAAAAAACCTTAAAAACTATGAAGGAAGGTTTATCCAATGAAGAAACTGGTAAAACTGATTTATTTTGTTTGTTTTAATTTTATAATGTTTCAACATAACAGAGAATGGTTATTTTAAATTTGTATTATTTATGATAAAGTATTTGATTTTATTTAAGTGGTCACTCAAACATTGTAATAATATACAAACTTTTTTTACTGTAATATATATTTTTATGTGTTGCAAGACTTGAATACTGAAAACCTATAAAGTAAAAAGAAAGTGCTAAAGTGTAGATTGGGGTATTTAGGTTTGGCAATACTTCTTTAGATGTGGCAATTTTTATCTAGATATGACAAGATAACGAATTCATTTTGACAGACTGTGTAATGTAGGAGTAGCTTGGTGACCGATTTCGGTCACCAAAAGAAATTGACATCGCCAAGGCCCCCCCCCCCATCTACACTTTAACCAAAAAATGGCTTTATACCAAACTTATGCCATATCTTCCATGGAAAATACAATGTAGCTTAATAAGAAAGTAAATATAACCTTTTAAAAAACTTATGCGATATAATTTTTTTTTTGAAATACTAATAGATACTGGAAGAGAGTTAAGTTTTAATTCACACAAAGAACAAAAAAACATGAAGAGCACAAAATTAGTTAAAATTAGCTTTTATTTATACCTGCAACACTTTCATGTGGTATAATTATAGCTTTGCCCACATCCCTTTAGGGATGGAGAAAAAGATGCTCTAAACTGTCCCAATAGCTCATCTTTCCATATTTAACTTCTGTCCAATTTGATAAGAGTAATTCTCCAAGTTGGTGATAAATAAAAGTATGCACTCGAAAAGGATCCAACCTACCACGCACACACAAATAAATCCCTAACCAATAATTATATGCTTGGGGAAATGGTGTGCCAATTTAAAATTGTGAGGTAGGTAAGGTTGTCCATATTCTGACAAACTATTAACAGCTAGTATGGGATGAATCTGACTGTAAGTATTTATTAAGTTCAAACTATTAAAATTAGATATATTGGTTTCTCAATATATTGTAAGTATTATTATGAATATTTTTATAAAACCATTGACCTTGATAATTTTCAACATATGCCCCTTTCCCGACTCGTAGAATGTCTAAGCAGTATTCAAGTTCCCGATAAAAGTTTTTAAAAATGTCTTGCACTTTATAAGCATGCAACTCAATAATTTTATGAAGAATTCTCACCAAATTTGTTTGTATTATTTTAAGCTCACGTGATACTCTACAGATTAATTCTGGACTCTATTGAAACAATTACCAATTCACTAGCTGCTTCATTCACACTAAGCCCTCAACTTTTAGAACACATTGGGATTCCTCTTAAATCAATGCCATTTCAACAAAAATAATGCCATTCTTACAAATGTTCTCCTGAGTCACTCTTAAAGGAGCATTCATGCCATACACTGCGCACCAAAAAACGGTATTCATGTACTATTGCAACAATGCCAATGTTTGAGATAACTCATCAAGTTTGCAACCCTGATTTGGAAAATGTCGTACTTGCTGAATTGGCAGCCATGTGGTTTGTTTCTTATAATGTAGCCAATAAATTGGAATGGTACGTAAGTACCAAAAAGGCTACTAGAACTGTTCAGTTCAATGATACAAAAGCTACATTATTATATGAAATGGTTAGTTTGGAAAAAACTTTTATAATCAGGACATGACTTTAGTGTGGTTCACCCTATATAATGATCACATTTGAGATATTTGTCTAAATTACTTATTCATAATTGTATGTCATTTTCATACAATTTAAGGGATGTATATTCATTTTCAATGAGTGGTGCAGTAGTGCAATTCTCTGCCTATTTGAAATAGCTTCACAAAAAAAGAAATTTTTTTACTAAACTAGTTGTTATCAAATAGCTATGTAATATTTAAATAAAATAATAAACGTTTTTATAATTGCTAGAAATTTGTTTTATGAAAAAATGTCATGCCATCGCTAAAACCAGTTATTAAATTCATTGATACATAAAAACGTTATTTTTTTCTTTTTCTCTATTTTTAGAAATATTTGCTTCTAATGTATTAACAGAAAGTGAAGGCTATGAAGTGAGATTATCATGTAATCCTATTATTAGCCATTGCATTGAATATCTGTTATCCATAAGTAAAGATCCTACTGTATCACGAAAATTTATGGCTGCTTTTGGCTTGGAAAAAGAGGAAGTTTGTACGAATGCCAGTGCTAGCCATATTACAGAGTTATTGTTAAATATTGCTCTTCAGAATATTCAGGTATTTGAAAACAAAATATTAACTAAATATGAGCTGTCTCATAATTTGTATTATTGTATGTGATAAATAGCGTCTCTCTTTTCAATATTTTTTATGTAACATGATTTTTTTATATATTAATAATTTATATATTAAAATAAATAATATACTTATGTACTATCCCAACCATGCCAATTTTTAAGATAACTCACCAAATTGACAACCGCAATTTTGCATGTGTTGTAGGCAATTGAATTGGCTATCATGTGCTTCGTTTCATATTTCTCTGCTTACTGCCATTCCAAGCCTAACTGTTCATTGATATGGCAAGTTTAGATAGTAAATAAAGAATCTGGGATATACCAAATTCTTAAGTAATTAAATTAATAATATAATTACTGTACTTACTCGGACCTAAGCTGCACTTATTTTTTTCAATGTTAATGCTACTGAAATCGAATGTGACTTAGAATCAAAGGAAACAAAATTTGTTAGATGGGCAATTGGAGCAATTACAAATTCATGTATGTATTTAAAGGTTTATAGTACTGTTTAAATAATTAATTATGGTGCTGGTTTGATATCCCGGGGCAGGCACCAAGTTGTTGTTTATGTTCATCAAGATGGGCGATAACATTACAATAAGGTTACCTTCATATTTTTATCGTCTGGCGATGGTGGTTGCCATGGAGATAACGTATATTAGAAATAATTTTTATTGGTTTTGTTCCCGCGGTAATCTTATTAATTTCAGACGATTTTAATTCAATTTCTTTTACAATTTAACCATTTTCATTGCAATTCTGAATCAAACTATTATTTCAGTCTTCTGTTTTATTTAATACTATTTTCGAATATGGATATTTCTCATATCGTTAGTGGGTACTAGGATATTTTTTTGAAAAAAGAATGAGTGCTGTATTTTTAATTATTGCAGTCCCTAGAAGGGGCATTTGGGTCTTCCGGCATTATCTGGCAAAGTTACAGGAATTTCTAAAATTCGATTTCAAACTCTTGTTCACCATCCCGAATTACAACAGAAACGCACTTTTCCCACACCAAGACATTAAGGGTAAGCTCCTGCCACGGTTTGCGTAATAAATAGTCATCCTTAATTATCTGGCAAAGTTACAGTTATTTCTCAGATTGGATATCAGATTTGGATTATCCATTTTGAAGTACGCCAGTATCCAAGTTTTCATGCTTTACGGCTTTTAATGTAAGCCCCTGTTATGGTGTGTCTATAATAGGGTTCACCGGCTTTATCAGGCAAAGTTACGGTTATTTATGGGAACTGACTCAAAAATCGGATTCCACACCCCGAAATATGCCAGGCACTTAATTTTCGTGCATTTTGGTTTGCAATATCTGCTTCCACAGACACATGAGCATTGCCACATTTTGCGATTATTCCCTTACGGGAATCTGGCAATGTGTTTTCCGGATTCTTCACATTTTCGGCAATACAAAAATTATGGCGTGATTAATTGAATTAAAAACCATTTTATGTTGGACGAAATGACATACAGTATGCAAAATTATATTATGATCGGTTGAGTAGTTTAGGAGTCCGTTGTGGACAAACACTGTGACACATATATTTTATATATAAAGAAATAATATATAGAATTAATTATAATAATATTGTAAAAACACAAAATTAAATAATAAAAATGAGTTATTTTTCGACTGTTTTTTTATATTCTCTTTAGTGTATTCCGCTTTTAGAATTCATGCAGTTTTATTCAATGTTGCCTGCCAGTATGGTTGCGATAGTACAAAAGTACCATAAATAATTTTGATTCATCCTACTTACAAAAAAAAACTCGTTTTTGTAAATTATTCTTTAGTTTTCAATTTGTTGGAATAATTACAAAAATATTGTAAAATGCTTATTTATTTGAAACATTTTTTCATTAATTTTTTCCAGAATTGGCAGTTAGTATTGAAATTGGAAGAAACGGATCCAGAGAGAGAAAATGTATCCTACTTCATGTCATGGATTAGTGATTTTGGTGAATTCATAATTGAAAATTTTCATTTGTGCCTTCAAAATCAATTTACCTGTCATGTGGTTTGTTCAGAGATCAGAGCATTAGGAGGAGATATGAGTTCAGCTACTGATTTCATGAGCAAAAAATCTGTGAACCATAAAAAACATTTCCGTCATGAATTTGGTGGTAATTTCAAAAATTTGTATTTTTAAAAATTATCAAATATTTTCAAATCAACATACTTAAAAGCCTAATATCAATTCAAACTTTGTTTAGTTTTTTTAAAAATGTTTATGTTGTTTAACTATTCAATTTAATTTATATTAAACTTATAAGTAATTGAATGAAATATAATGTATGAAATTAATTTGCTAGAACATATGAATGGTTTAAAAATAGAACTTATTTAAATATATATTTCTAGAAGAGTCATCAAAAGCCGAATTTTTTGTTCCTGTAATACTGAGAGATGTTCCTGAATTGTTTACCAAATTATTGAAGAAAATTGCAAAAACATTTTTGAAAATGGAAGAGACTGAGCTTATAGGTAAGTGCATATTTTTAATAAAAAGTACCTTCTCTTTCTCCTTCATGTTTTAAATTTAAAAGATCTCTGTTTAGCTATTTAAAAAAATTTCTATACTTTAAAATATACAATACTATATTTTTAAACAGTAAAAAATGCGACAGTTTTCTCTCTATATAAAAAAAGTGTTTTGTTGATGCTGTAATAAATTTATTTATACTTAAGTTTATGCCAAGTTAGCATCCCTTGCATGCAAACTGTATGCTTAGGATTTAGCAGAAGTTGGCCATTTTGAAAAACACGTTTCCCTTTAGCACCATTTTGTAAAAGTTTTAAGTGCCAAAAATCAGAGTTTCAACCATGACTTTCCTCAAATCCTATTTTAGCCTCACTCCTTCATCATTGAGGAAAAAGGGCATCAAATTGTGCTCTTTTTTTTTTAAGGGCTGAAGTGCAAAATCGCCCTCTGCTTAGCACAATTTATTTTTTCCGCTTTTCCTGAGATTTAAATGCACACCAATTGTGGTAAACAAGCTGATTTTGAGCTGAGAAGAGATCGTATTAGTATGTCTTCGCACATGCCCAGTACGCTTTTTAGATTGAGAATAGTTTTATAGAATTTGGTTCTGTTGTTGCCAGCATTGTTTTATTTATCTCTCTATATTTAAAAATAAAATGTAGTTAGTGAAAATGGATCATAAAAAGTTGAATTTAATGGAAAAGGAGTGCCAAGAACAAATTTTATGAAAAAAAGAACAAGTGAAGATAATGTATGAAAGACAAAAACTTTTAAAGAAGAGATTAGTTGGAAATTTGAACTACATAATACATGTAATTTACACTTTAATATGAAAATTATATACTCAATGTTGTGAGTTAATTCAGCTCATGTTGGTCCAGTAGAATTTATACAAAATCTTTTATTAAATTTGCAAATTGGTTGTTTGAAGTAGTGTTTGTAATTAGTACCTCTCTTAAATTGGTATTTGGGTAAGTATCTAATCTAAAAGTTGCATTTTTTTAAAATTCTTTTTTAAACACTCATTATCACATTTGTTAGTGCTTGAATATTTATTTCATGAAATTTATTATGTTTAGTTAAAATACATTTTCTTTCACTCTTACAATTATATTACAAGTTTATATGATGCTTGATAAACTTGATTGCTGAAGTACAATATGATAAGTAAAAAAGTACTTCTTTAAATACATGTGATCAATTATGTAATATGGTTTAATGTCCTTTAAAAAGATGTCATCTTTTTTAGAACCTTTTTTATAAATATATAAATTAATAATGTATTATATATTTTGAAATAGGATTCAATAGATTCTCATAAGGTTACTGTGAAAATATTTGTTGTCATTACATTGTGAAATTAAAAAAATATTTTATTGAATATATATTTGAATGTTAAAAAAGCCTTCTATAATTATACCATCAGTAATAATTTTCTTAAAAGTGACCTGAAGTAAAAAATATCCTTGCATTCTAAAATTGCATTCTAAAATTCCTTGGATTCAAATGCATTACTAAAAATTTGCACAATGGGGGGGGGGAAGAGGCTCAAAAACAATATGTTCTTCAGTTCTGAAAATTTTTAATTAATGATTGTCTTGCAAAAAAACTACCTGGAGAAATTTATATATTTAATAAGGTCCTGATCATATATAGTACCCGTTTTGTGCTTTATTTAGTCTGAAGTGAACACTAGGATTACAAAAGTTTCCAGATGTTTTAATGGGTACTCTTAAAACTAATAATAGACAAGCTTCTAGGAGTGAGCCAAAAAAGAAGAAACAATTTTTTCAGACTAGTATAATTTATTAAAAAAATGAAGAAAAATAAAAAATATTTTTTGAAAATTGTTTAACACCAATGTGTGATGAATAAAGCTATGATTTTCTATGCATACCGGGGTGGGTACGAGGTGAAAGTTAAAGTCATATCTGTTCCAGGAAAAATAATCAGAAAATTTCCCAGCACATGGTTAAGCAAGGACTAGCATATTTTTGAATATGTAGAAAATTGACTCCTTCCTAATGGCGTAACAGAGAGCCTTTGGGCTCTCTGTTACGCCATTAGCTGTGGTATTCCCCCCCCCCTTGAATAGATGTGACCCCACCTTTCACCTCATGTCCTGTGTATTCTTTAATTTTGGGACACCCTGTATATATATATATTCAATTTTTTTTAGAACTTAAATATAAAAATATGAATATATTTTAATAGTTTTGTGCACTGTTAGACTTGTGCAACACAGCAAGTCTATAGGAGATCTCTATTTGTTCTTTGAAGCATTGCAGAATTAATGGTTTGGATGGCCACTATGATTTGACTTTTCTGTTTATCAATGTTGGAAATTTGAAATTGGCACACAGTGTTTTTCATATTCCTGTAAAAATACCCTAGCTGGCAGCTTTTGGACTTCAATTGTAGATACAGTAGAACATCGTTTATCCGAATCAATTGGAACTGGACACTGTTCGGATAACTGAATTTGATCCATGTAGTATATGAAACCAGACACCATACGAATATTGAAAATCATCACATTCGGGAAACGTGCTTGAAGAAAAAGCAAAATATGTGCAAAATGTTGCAAAACCTTTATTGTGGAAAATAATCACTTATTTTTTTGCTGTACCGTTGTACACCTTCATTTTTTCGCTGCAAGGTCTCTGATTCTCTTGAGCAGCAATAGTTGAGTAGGACAGCACTCTGATTGTTGTTTGTACCACTCCATAGCTGTCTTAAATGCAGAAAACGCATCAGCATTTGATGGACCCTTGCTACTTTCATTGTTATTGTTGTTCTCGTCTTCATCTGTTTCATCGTCGGCATGGTCGGATTTTTCTTGCATGGAAGTCACTATCTCATCATCATTTAGCATTTGAAATCCAGTCTTCTGCATCGCATGCCATCCAGGTTTCTACATCAACAAAACTCATCTAAAGAGCAAGTATACGCTCCTTTACTTGGAAACAAACTGACCTTATATTCCGTGCAGATGTTTACCAAATCGCAAAGCTGAAATTTCCCAAATATCCCTCATCTTAGATTTTCCCGTCACTTTGAGTCAAAAAACTTTGAGGTTTCCTTCATGAAACATAAAAAATCATAAGTGCATCTCATTGTTATTAATTTTTTAAGAATAAAGATACATTTATAGGGCATCCTGTATATCAAATATAAAGACTGAGTCTAATTATTCTGCCTTTGGGAAGGTGATCTCCATTAATAGATGCATAAGAGTAAATCACACAGTCTATAATGCTCAAGTAAAAAAAAAGTTACTAATAAAGATACTTATCAGGAATTATAATGAAAATATTGTAATCATATATTATTTGACGATTTTATATAAAAGTTAGAATTTTTTTATATTAATCATAATAAATTGTTTGTAACCTAGTTTGGCCTATTTCTTTTGTTGATCATTGTAAAGAGTGAATTGAATGAATAAAACTAGCTCTTGGTATACATATAGCGCATGAAATAGTCATTTGAACAGTAAACCAATTTTTAAGTTATTTATGTTGCATCATTGAGTATTTTGATTTCTACATTTTAATCACTTAGGAATTTTAGCCTAGTTGAATGTATTTATAAAGGTTTTTATCAAAAAATTTTATCTTACATTTGTATGACAAAGATTTTGAACTTGTTGTGATTTTAGAAGCCTTAGAAATAAAATTTGTAACCTTAACATTTTTCTTTTAAATTTAATCTTAATTTTTTATATATTTTTATAGTGTTAAATCAAAGTGAAAGAAATCAGAACTGTTAATAAGTACCGTAAAATCTGGTGTATAATGCACACCTCCTTTTTACGAAGGAACCTGAAATGTACATATGCAATGTCCGTATGCTTTAAAGTATTTATTTGAAGTACTATCCCAGGATTTTTTGAAAAAATAGTATCCTTCTAGAACAGGGGTATTTAACCTTTTTTCTTGCCGAGCCGCATACATATAACAGGTATTTCACCTGAGCCACAACATGAGGATGATGGAAAAAACACGTTATACAACGAAAGCAAATTTTATTTAAATTCATTTTTAGCTTTTATTTTAATACTGTATTAACCTTTCTATCAAACACACACAAAAATATTTATTTTTATACTGATTCGTAAGGTAGTTTCGATTTCTTTTCATCCATGACGAAACCTCTTGCTTATATTGTACTATAAAAAAAGGCAAATTGATAGCAAAATACAGATTTAATTGCTTGATTGATAAAGTTTCCCGCTAAATTTTTAGTACATTGTTCTCCAATCATGAAATTTCTTAGTGCGATTGGATATGACTGGACCACTCAAAAAAGGCCTATCGCTGTATTGAGTATCACTGTTCTAGAACTACAACCATTTGAGTTCATAAGGAATGCCTTTTTTTTAAATAAGTAATATTCTGATTGACGTAGAAGTCTAATTTTTTTTATGCTCTTTGTTTGTTTGTTTTTATTTTTGAAGCTAACATTTTCATACTTGTCTTATAACACACACCTGTAAATTTCGATCATTTTTCGTGTTAAAAGTGCATGTTATATGCATGATTTTACGGTAATTATGTTAACTGTGGCCTTTTTGGTGGTTATTCACTAAACAAAAGAGTAATAATATTTTGGAGATCAAAATTTCTTTTTTTTATATTATTAATGCATTTGAACTTATTGCTATACTGTGCATTTATTTAACTTATGTCATCTATTCTACCATGAATATTTCAATAAAAAATATAGTTTTTGGGTAAGACAAAGTATTTTTTAAATGAAAAACCTCATTCAGAGAGTATTCAAATTCATGTCTTAAAACCTTTAATATTTTTAATTTTAAGAAACTGTGGTATATATTTTTTTAATTTTCAAGATAGTTTTATTATAATTATGTCCTGATTGTTTTTTAAAATATAATTTTATCTTTGAATTATCTCTTATTATCGTAAGTAATGTCACCACATGGTAAAATACAAGTGGAGACTCATTTACGTAGTTCAAGATTAACTGTTATTAAGAAAACATTTCCCTTAATTTTGCATGATTTTTTTTTTTTGATTCTTGAATGTTATATCAGATTCTTGCATTTTACTGAGGAACTTTAAAAAACTATAAAACATTAACTACAGACTTTATTGCAGAATTTATCTTTGTACATGTGTGAATCAAATTATTTTAATTACTTATTTTTTATGTAATGTATATTTTATTGCAGATTGTGTAACTGGGGGCTCATCTGCCATTGTTGTTGAGACTTTATTGTGTATTTTGAAGAAGCGATTGCCCAAGAAATGTAAAAAGTTCATCTCTGGCCTTGCCACAAAAATTTTTTCTGAAAAAAATGATGATAAGTAAGTTTATTTTTTTTAATGAATTTAAAATTCTAAGGGAAAAAATATGTCAATTTCTAATGAACCTAAGCAGGACTTGGCATCTGTGTAACCATGCATTTGCATGGAGAAACAAAATTTTTGGGAATAACATTATTAGACAAGGCTTTTAAAAGCAATTTAGAAAATACTCTTTCACCCAATATAGTTATATTAATTGTAAATCAGTTAAACATCCAACAATCAAATCATTCTTTTTTTCCTTACTGAGCAATATTTCAGCATAATAAAGCAAGATGGAAATAAGGCTTCCTCTCTATTATGTAAACTACATTCACACTTTTCAATACCATTTTTATAACCAACAATTTAACAATATTTTCCTAGAAAGGTTTTTGCCTACTCTTCCTTTTGATGTGAAAGTGCTTGTCACGTTTGAATGACACAGAATGCAAGTGAACTAATGCATGTAATTTAGAAATACATGTACTGTGTGTTTCAATATATTAATATTTTTGTTTTGTTAAGGTATGATCTCTTTTTAGAATATTAGTCTTATAATTGATATACAACTGGTTTCAAATTTCGAATCAAGGAGTCATTTGTACTTACAATTATCATAGTGAACTTGTACCACCACATCTACCAATTTGTGCAACTCTTGCATTGAAGTTTAATTTGTATGGATGTGCATACAATTTATTTGAAATTTACTATACGCATCCAAATGTAAGACCGCCTATCAAATTAATCTCTTTCTGACTGAAGTGTAGATAGGCTATAAGTAATATGCCAGAATATCCCGTAGTTGATCATGGTCTAATCTAGGTCTGTAATACTGTACAGATTGAAAACTTGAAAAGAAAATTGGAGATAAAATTCACTGTAGGATGCAAAAGGCTTGAGAGATAATAAATATTGTCTTTCTTCCTTTCCTTACCAGTAATTGCATTATTTCCCATGATAAATGGGGAATATCACAATAATTTAGATTAGAATAATTGGCCATGGTTAAACTGAGTTATTAAATTCTTATATATAAGTTTTCACAATCTCAAATCGATTCTACTCATTGAATTTTTTTTATGTACTTGTATTGGATACCTTTAGAACATCTGATAAAGCTATTTGTGCTTGTAGAAGATCGTTTGATATTAAAATAGTGATACTTTACCCTTACAATTGACTGTTTTTATTCCGTCAAAGTTTTCAGAATAAAATAACTAGTTATGCTTATAAAAACTCATTTGCAGAATTGTTCGGAACAGTCTCACATAATAGCATAATAATATATGGTCACTTAACTGAGTAAATAGGTCTTGATTTATTCCCATTTTTACTGTATATAAAAATATACTCACCGTATCTATAGTTGATTGTTTATTAACAGCACAAAGGCGGGGGGGGGGGCATACCTTGTAATTTTGAACCCCAGTTGAATGACAGTGAAGAATAAAACTCCTTCTCTAAATTTGAACACCCACCAATTTTAGGACCTTAAGCCACATCATATTTAATGTTCATCAACCCCTTATAAAGCAAGGCTTCAATGGCACTTCTCTGTGTACTGCCATTATCACTGTAAATGATCAAATGCATAAATTTTTGAAAAATCATTCAAGTGCTATGGAAAACATTAAATTATATAGAAGATGATTGAGAATACTTCTAACAAGTGTGTTTGTGAATGACTTAATTAATTAATAATGTAGCCATTGATCGTATTTTAGTTAATTGCAATGAGTCAATAAATCATTCCGTACTCAAACTGTGACTAGAGCATGTGTATTATAATAAGTGTCGGTTGCAAGAGAGTGTGCATGTGATTCGCAAAAGGGACAAAGGTGAAGTTACATAATCATACAGGAGATGGGTTGAGGAGTACTGGCCTGGATGCTTACCAAAACTGACATGTAAGAGGCTGGGTACTCACTGCATATATATATATGCATAGTCCGCATTCTATACATTTTTTTTGTATAGAATGCAGCTAAATAAATAAGCTATGCAGACTGTTTGTTAAATTAGAATAGTTCAAATTAAATGTGGGCCATAACACTTCATTTTAAACATTTATTCAATAGTAATTCTCAAACTACAATATGCATACTTCAGGAATACACTAATGGTTATAAAATAACAGTCTATCTTTTATACAAAATCTTCCTTGGAATATATCTAAAGTAATTGTGTGACAATTTTGCAAAGGAAAAGGGTAAATCAAAAATTTAGCTTATATGGAATAATCAATTAGTGGAATAATGTAGTAATAAAAGTAGAGCTACTTTCCTATTATTAAATACTTTGAATGTACAAGTGGACAGTATTACATTGAGACAGCATTTTTGTCAGTTACAGAACTACATCTACAACTTTTTTCTCTGTGAAAAATAAACTTGATAAAATATGAGCATTGTAATAGCATTTATAATAAAAATTCTTTAAAAGGAAGAGCTGTTCGATTCACTAATTTCGAAAGTTTGTGTAATTAATAACTTCAACTTCCTTCAAATTAAAATAAATTTACTCTTGTTCTGTGATTTTAGAAATTTTATTTAAAAGTATATGTTATAGGATTTGATCAAAAGACTTCCAGACTGCAAATTTGGGCTCAATGAGAGAACTTAGTTTGTGTTTTGTGATATTTAAAGAATCATTTAACCTCACTCATAATTTTCTAAAGTTCCTAAAATGTCTACAGATTTAAAGAAAACTATGGAAACCATCTTTTTATCGAACATGGGGGAATGTATTAAGATTTTAATTGTAAGAATTAAATGTGTTGTTAATTGTGTGGAAGAATGGATTAGGTTTAAAATCACAGACAGGATATAAACTGAAGATAGATCTGAATGACCATTGTTATGCAGTATTCTTCATTGATATAAATGTAACTATAATACTCTTAGATGGCATGCAAAAAAAAGAACTTTTCTGTAATATCTGTAATAATTTTTTAGAAAATAGTTAATGCTGTTTATACCTATGACTTGAGTTAACAAATGTTTGTAGAGAATATTGGGAGAATACTTTTTATAGTTTAAATAATTATCAATTCAATCAGTGTATTGAAGGAAATGTTTAAGTAATCTCTATTATTTGTGCTATACCAAATATTTTATTATTTCTTCTTATAGTATTCCAAAGGCATTCTTACATAAAAATTGCTCTTTTATGGTTGAGAAAATGTTTGCAAGTGCAAATGAAGGACTTCAGTTAAGCTTATGGAATGATTATATTGCCAATTCTTTAGAATATCTGGTAACTCATGTTGTGGGCAATTACGTTATCCAGAGGCTTTTTGATGTTGTTGAAAGTAAAGAGCAGGTACATTCAGTTTTTGTAGCAATTAATATAAAACATAAAATTTTGATTGACTATTTTAATATGTCATAATTTTTATTGTTAACAATGTGTTTTTTTATTAAAATTTTTCACTTATCTGAAAATTAATTTCAGCCAAAAATAATATGTTTAAAATTATTTCAAATTTATTGTTTTTATATGCCATTCATATACACTGATAAAAACAATTAAAAAGACAAGTGGTGTTTTTTTTTTCAATAAAAAAAACTTAGCGAAGCAAATGAAACTAAATCTGGCTAAAATATTTGACAAGAACAACACATGGGTAAACAAAAAATTGGCTCAACATGCTCCCTGAATGAGGAAACACTTTTTTTGTCCAGCAAAACAGCTAACCGACATCCTGTCAGTCAGAGTAAAGTTGTCTAATAGAATGTATGATCGCCTGTAACAACTATCCAACTCTCAAATCCATTCATACTGTTAACTGGATCCTTATCAACCAGTGCACCAAGGTCCTCTTCTGCTCATCAAGGGTCCTTGATGCTGATCTTCAAGCTGCAATTGAGAGTCCAAAGAGGTCCCATAAATGTCCAATGGGATTAAGGTCAGGGAACATCAAAGGCCACTCCAATCATTGCATGCTCTCCTATTGGAGGTATTCGTTCACCAACTGATCCCTGTGCGGGCATGCATTGACGTCCAAAAAGATGAAATTTGTCCATGTGCTCCACAGAAAAGGGTGAAAAGATCTCATCCATGCCAGAGTACCTCTATCGAACACATAAAAGTCAGTATGCCATCTGCCATGATACCTGCCCAGACCATCAGACCACCTTGATCATAATGGTCTTTTTCCACAATGTTAGAGGGCCTGTATCGACACCTGGGTTATCTCCAAATGAGAACATTTCTCGAGTCGCTATCCAGACTGATCGCAACTCATCACTGAGGGAAACCTTCCCCTATCATCCTCTGGCCAAGACAGGTGTTACTTGGCATGAGTAACACCTAGACCAGTGATTTCCAAAGTGGATATATGGACCCCTAAGTCTATATGGACCCCTAGGGGTCTATGTCAGTGAAAAAATAATTTAAGGGTCCATGTGGTGTAAATTGGAGTCTACGATAGTGATTCTCATTAAACCAGATCGCAACATTAATTTTGAAAGAAAATGCAATCAAGGGGAAACCAGATTTTTACCTATTTTACAGATTTATGTACTAAATTTAATGAAGTTACTTTTGCACAGTTATAAGGTGATAGCATACATTTTATTAAAACAGGAACCATCATTTCAATTCCCCCCCCCCCAATAATTAAGTTAAATCGGGGGAAAACGGACATTATTAATTTAGGAAATTAGGGTTTAGGGCATCGACAAGATTGGTTGAAAATTTGTTATTATATAACACCAGATTCATCCTCCCATTAAAAACATTTTTCTTTTATGCTCAGCTATTTTATGTACTATTAAATTGAAATTTAAATTTAATTAACATGTCATTCTTAAGCTTTAAACAATATACTTCACTGCAGTTAAAAATTTAAATCTTTTAAAGTAAGTAGCTCTTATACCAGCTGCCAAAAGACGTTTAAGTTAAAATGTGCTAAATTTAGATAAGTAGGCGGGGGGTCTACCCAAAAGACGAAAAACATGGCAAGGGGTCTATGAGACAAAAAAGTTTGGGAACCTCTGTCCTAGACGGTCCTTTTTATGATTCACTGTCAAAGGGATGCAGGGCACTTGACATATAGACCACCTGCATTAAGTCTCTGGAGGACTGTTATCCATTAAATGGATGTTCCTATTGCATTAGAACTGGTTTAGAGGACAGTTGTGTCACTATCTCTGACCTATACCTTTTGGCCAAAAGTTTCAAAAAACAGTGTTGTTACCCTTATGAGTGAAAACTTGTGCCTGTCTCTGTGAACTGTTGCCACAGAGTGGATTCAGCATTTTTTCAAAAATTCTGAGGTCCTTACAGTAAAGTAACGCTGTTATTGGCCTGTCCTTTTCAAACTATTTGCCATCTTATGGTATCATCTAGGTCTTCGAACTTCCATGGAACCCTGGGTTTCCATGAGGCATACCCAGGAGTTCCACGAGTCACAAAAAAAGTCGAAAAGAAAATTATATATGTCTATGCAAAATGGATTCACTTTCTCTATGTAATTTGTGAAACCACAAAGTGTGTAAAACTCATCCTCTGTCACTAAAGCTAAAAATTTTACTTATACATTATAACTTTATTTTGTAATACTTTTTTTAATTATTATTATATAACATGTGATCTACTTTAAATAATTTTTTTAAAGATGTATTCTCCTAAGTGTGTCTGAGGGGTTCCGCTGAATCATCTTATAATTTCAAGGGTTCTATGAATCGATAAAGTTTGAAGACCCCAGTGCCACAGTTTTCTTCATACAGGCACGCGTAGTTATCGGTGTATTGGAGGGGGAAAAAAGAGGTGCGTTTTGCAACATAAAACCTTTTTACTTTCACCGAAAAAGAACATGGAAAAAAAAACATTCAAAATTTAATGTATAGAATAACAGTGTAATAAAACAGATGTTAGAACTTATCTGCTGTGTGATATTTCCTGAAACAAGTAAATACTCATAAGGAATTTCATCTAAATCACTCTCATCACTGTCAGATATTTTTGTAAAAAGATCTTCTATTTCACACAATAAACGAAAAACGGAAGCAAAAGAAGAATAAAAAAAAGCACAACCTACTCAAATAGAAACAGAAGCAAAAACTGCACAGCTATGACTTTCACCGTTTCAGAAACAT
>BMAO01034606.1:0-75087 GCA_019973975.1 Trichonephila clavata
TCCCCAAAAGGACAATTAGTAGAAGGAGTGTGGATAGAACCGTCACAAGTCTGCTGGACGTATAATTCTTCAAGTTTTCCATGGAGATAGCTCGCTTTTTCCAAGGTGATATAGGTTCGCAGTTGTTAACATGCAGAGGAATATTTTGAAAGCAATAGTATCAAGTGCATGGAATGACCAGCAATATCTCCAGACTTAAATCCGATTGAGCATGTTTGGAACGTGCTTGAACAAAAGGTTTCAACTGATTAGCCTCTACGAGAGGACACTGCTGAACCCAAAGCCATTCTTCTACAGGGTGGAGGAATCTTTCACCGCTACTGAACCAGACTCATTCACGACATGGAATATGACTGTGATAACTGTAACGTATCAAGAACTTCAATATTATACTTCAATTATGAACTTCAATATATAAACTTCAATTTTCTCCTTTTTATGCCATTTGTATTAATCAAGCAATAAATTCATTTTATGCTTTCTTCAATTTATGCTTTCAAGGCTAGTTGTATATGCCTTTTAACTAAGTATATAAAATTACTTTCTAATCTGCTTTTTTTCGCATCCCACTTAAAGAAGTAATCATTGTTCTTAAATTTTAGACACCTGTGCGTATAAAGTTTCAATTTCTTACACAGTACATTTTTAAAAATAAACAAATAAAGCATTTCTTTTGAATGGTTCGCTTGAACAGTTTTTTTTTAATTGTTTAAGTAAATCATTTAAAAACTGAAGTATGTGTGGACTATTATTTAAAAATATATCAAATGCAAAAAGGAAAGAAAATCTGTAGGAGTTTTGAAGCACATAGTAATTCAAAACAAAACAATTCACGATAAGATTCATGAAATCATATTTCATTGAAAATCATCACAGCTTAAATTTTAAGCGTTGTATCATAAGACTCAGTTATAAAGTAGAAATATTTTAAGGAAAAAACCGTAGTTATATCTTTTATTCTTGAAGTTACCTTTCTTTTCTTTTTTTTAACTGTGCTTTGGTGGTGATTTTTTTTAAAAAAAATTGTGCCTTACTGGTGATTATTTCAGTTAAAATAAAAGAAAGAAAAATAATATTTAAATCTCGTTTTAATGGAAGGGGAAAAACAGCGTGGAAGCTTTTTATAGAGAATTTCAAGATTTAGTTCATGTTCAGTTACAATATATGTCTTCAACTAAGAAAACACAAACACCGCACATCATACTGACACGTAAATATTTATAAAAAATATTTGTTTTTAGAGATAGGATGCAAAGAAAAACTTCCACTTTTCCTGTCTAAATATTGAAATACTGCTCCTTTGCTGCTTAACCGGTTGAAAATCAACATACCTTGCAAATAATATCCTGGAACGTAAAATATGAAGTAATTACATCCATGTTAAATCTGTCTTTAAAACAACGAAAGAACAGAGAGAGATTTACAACCGGTATGGTAATCAATCTTCAACTTTCTTTTTAAATGTGTGTTTAAAAGTTCAAGCGTAAATTGCAGGTTCGAAGCGGGATATTTTTTCATTTTCCTCGACTAAATTGTTTTAAACTTTGTAAAGAATTTAGTCATTGGTAATCATGTAAAAAATTAATTTTATTAAAATTTCTTTTGAGTTTGAAATACTCAAAATTTGAAAGAACGGATTTAATGAACATGTATTAAAATTAATACTATATTTCGGAATTATATATAGGATATATAAGCTTCTGCATTCTAGAACTTGTAGAGTAGTCGCGATAGCCTAATGGTCACGGTCACGAACTGATGGGTGTGGTCACGAACTTGTGGCCAGAATTGTCAAGTCACGGGCTCATGTCCTGATGCCGCTGAAGACCTCCCGTGTCCTGAAGTCCCGGGTCCCATGTCCCTTGCCGCTGAAGACCTCCCGTGTCCTGAAGTCCCGTATCCCGAGTTCCATGTCCCTTGCTGCTGAAGACCTCCCGTGTCCCGAGTCCCATATCCCTTGCCGCTGAAGTCCCGGGTCCCGAGTTCCATGTCCCTTACCGCTGAAGACCTCCCGTGTCCCGAGTCCCATATCCCTTGCCGCTGAAGTCCCGGGTCCCGAGTTCCATGTCCCTTGCCGCTGAAGACCTCCCGTGTCCTGAAGTCCCGTATCCCGAGTTCCATGTCCCTTGCCGCTGAAGACCTCCCGTGTCCTGAAGTCCCGGGTCCCTTGCCGCTGAAGTTCTGATGCATGTTAAATCTGTTGTGGCTTAAAATCTTTACGAAAGTGATGTAGAATTTTGGAGTGAGTGAATGAATATTATCGTCGCACTGTTCAGCTACACGAGACCTTTTTGGAGACGGTCCTCGTAATTTTGAACCATGATCAAGTGACGACGACGATGCCTGAGCTAGCACCCCTTCTCCTAACTACCACACCACACCAACGGGAGGACGTTTGAGCTCTCGACAGATTTAACGTGCATCGCACCCCTACACGGTGGGTCTTCAGTGGTACTGGGCTCGAACTCATGACACGCCAGCCATGATCCGATGCCTAGACCACTTGGCTACCGCGACCACTGTGTTGCTTCGAGAAGTACACTGCTATTAAACACTCATTCACTCCAGAACTTCAATTAATACAAAAGGGGGAAACACCACCCACTTCCTCAGACATAGGAGGGGGAGGGACATGTTCGTTGGGTTACAAGTTAGTTCCATAGCATTTTTGTGGCTGCGGTAGCCTAGTGGTTTTGGTCAAGAACTCGTGGCTGGAGTATCGCGGGTTTGAGTTGTGGTATGGCTGAAGACCCGTCGTGTAGAGGTGGCCGATGCACGTTAAATCTGTGACATTTGATGCTGACACTTGAAATTCTCTTTGACGTGTTATGGTAGTTTGGAGAAGGAATCAAGAACCCTCCTATTCACTTGACCATGATTCAAAATTACGAAGTCCCTAACCCAATAGCTCTATTATACTTGTGTAATGAAATTATGTATGTACAATGAAATAAGTTTAACGCGAAAAAGCTCAAGAGGAAATATCGGTAAACACGAAATAATACAATGGTCCCTACAGATTACTATGTATTTTTATGCATTTTTTCTCTTAACACGAAAAGATTTTCCTTCTGAGAATGAAGAAAATACGGAAAACTCCAGCCGGATTGGACTGTCCTATTGTATTTTCGGAAGAATTCATTGCAGTAGATGATGGTAATGTGTGTTTAGCACCAATTATGGCAGACAAAGACAATTTGGAGTTTGTTCAAAGCTCAAAAAATATCATTGATGCAGATTCCAATGACGAAAAGGAAATGATTAATGTAGCTCCAGTTCCCACATTAGTCGAAATGCGGAAAGTCATGAAAAGTACTTGGAGTTATTTAGACGCGCATTCCAATGATGAAATAAATAACAAAATGGACGATATCGAACAATTTGTTGGCAATTCGAAGCAAAAAAAAAACAATGCAAAGAAAATATCTGATTATTTTCCAAAAACTCAATAAATGCTTCGTTTTTCAAAAGAAATTTCAAAAAGTTGTATTAAATGTCTTTAATTTCTTATGAATGTTTTTGTTTCATTAGTTTTTGTTAAACATGTGCATGTATTCATATCTGTGCAAAAAAAACCAACTTAATTTTGTTGATATATGCTTTTTTTAAATATCCTTTAACACGAGACTTAATTAAATATCCTTTAACATTTCAGTCCCTTCACTTTCGTGTTAAGCGATTTTCACGTATAGCGTAAAGTTACCTTTAATTTGTATCATGTAAATTTACTAAATACCCCTGCAAAAAATGAATTAATAATTTGTTTAATGAATATTGAACGAGAGTTGGGGGGGGGGGTCCCCGAGGGATAGGTTTGTATCTCTGAACTTCTTTTGGTTGAACTCGGTTCCCTAAGGCATTCTGCCAATACTCTTTGTTTATGCTGTATAATGCAATGTTCATAAAACTGTCACTGTCTCCATAACAATTTTTAGGTTTTGTCTTAGAAAATATATGTTGCACTTATTTTGTTTTTAAAAAATCCATGAATATGGTTGTTTGATACTCCAGATGCATATTAAACACATTATACATTTTTATTTCAAGCTACTGTCACAGGCAACATCAAAACACAAGCCTTTTTCAATTAATTACGCATCAATTCAAATGTGTGTTTTCCCATTGTAAAAGTTAGATCGACAATCACAATACATTAATATTTATTTCTGTTTTCAGTAATTTCAATTGTATCTATCACGCCGTGACAATTGTCCCAGGAGCTCGACAATTTCGAATCGGTCCTTCGCCGCTTCTATCTCCATATCAAACATCGAATGTTCTCAGAAACAACATAACTTGCAAATTAACATATAACCTCAAACACTCGGCACGACTCTGGGGCTCTCCAAACTGCATTCTTTTTTTTTTACTTCCTCCTACCTTTCAGCACATGCTGACAGAGTCGCTGAGCGCAATCTGATGTAGAGCACGTTTCATGGAGAAAACTCATTTTTCTCTCTCGATTCGAAAATAGATAAAATATAGAATTCGAAAGCGGCGTCATCAACAACCCAGAAGACAAATGAAGTCGAAGTTGCAGTGAAACACAGAGATAGAAAAAAAACACACACACAAGAGGAAAAGCAAAGAAAAATGATAGTAAATGTAGTTGTGACATTCAGAAATATTGGACTGAGCGGGCTCAACGAATTCGAATTTCGTGGAGACCACGATTTCTTATGGGGGATAACATCAGTGTACTGCAGTTGGAGAAAAGCGGTAACATGTTTTCGGGTTTTGATGTATGAATGCGAGTTTTGTTATCTCCTAGGGATTTTTCCCCCTTCGGAATGATGCAATCAGAAAGGGACCACTTACATATTACTTCACTGGGTTCAAGTTTAAAATTTATTATATGGTAGTGTGAAGAAAGAGTTACGTACAAAATTAATTTATATTAAAATTGATTCAAAAATTTTTAGGAAGGAAATTTATATATTATTTTTCAATATTCATAGAGATGTTGAATTAAAACAAAAACTTTTCCTTAGTTTTAGATATATTTATAGAAAACAAAAAAATAAAATTTACTTTAAAGGTCAAGTATCAAATTTGAAATCAGCAACAGGATAAAATATTTAAATTATAAGCAATACATAAATTGAACAATATATTTTATAAGGCGAGCACTTATAAGAATTTCTTATTATAACATAAATTTAGAGAACTTGAATATCTCGATTTTTTTTCTGTAAACTTATCTCTGTACGGGCACTAATAAGTGATTTTTTTTTCTTCAAATTTCTTTTTTGAATCACTACATAGAAAATTAAGGGATATACATAAAAAAAGTACTCAACTTTGGGAAATTTAATCCTTTAGAGCTAATTAATTAATTAAAGCTATGCAATTGTAAAATTAATTATGTGCACTGTTCACTTAAAATAAATAGTTAAATCGTTTTCTAAGGCCTTCATTAACATACAAAAGAAATAAGACATCTTTCGACATTAACCACTTTTTCGGAACAATAATGACTTACAATACGCTGAAAACGCAATTTCTGCTTAAAAACTATATATATATTTGCCTTCCCGACTAAAATACTCCTCATGGAACCCGTTCTGCCATATATCTTGGAAGAGTGGATTTAAAAGAATACTCCTGCTAGTATCGTCAGAGTATTCGTAAAAATGGTTATTCTATGTAATTTTAAAGTGAGTGATACTTATAAGTAGAATCGGTAGATAAAGTGTTAAGACAAATGCTCAATGTACAGACTGTTTTATTCTGCAATCTAATTTTGCTCATGAATTCCATACACACACATAGATTGACAAAATCATTCAGTAAATATGTGAATCATTCTTATTTATATTGCAATCAATTATCGAATGGAAAACGTTCATATTCAGAAGTAAAAAATAAATTTCAGAATTGAAAATCCCTCGAATTTTTTTCCTGTATAAATACGTGTAAGAGTTCGTACAAGCAAATATTAAAAAAAGCAGAGTACAAGTACTCTGAATCAAATATTCACTGTACTGACAATTCTGCAGTCTAATTTTACTCGAAAATTCCAATAATACTACATGTAGATTGACACATTAAGTAAATGTAAATCAGAGTAGTAAACAAGTGAAACAAATAAAAACGAGGTTTTAGACAAACATATCCTCTTTATATAATTAATGTCAAATATATCATTAAGATTTTAAAATAATTTTAAAATAATAGAGCCCATTATAGCATTACATAAAAAAGTTAAAATGTCAGTATTTATTACTACACACGGTTCCAAACTGGTCATATTACAATAATTTTAAATTGTACCTCAACAATTTCAGCTTGTGCCTTCCAAACTTATTGGTTGTAATATGTCAAGCAAATTGTTGAACATCTTATCCGTTTTTGCTCAAAATTTAAGAAAGAAAGAAAATTTTCTCTAGATTAAATTGCATTCTCTTAAAATCATCTGTCCTCCTAATTTTTTTCAGCTTGTTTCAAATTAAGATACATTCGCTTTGTTTTGCAACTTCATTGATTTGATATTGTAATTTTTTTCATTGTTCTAATTTCATAACTTCATTTTTTTTTAACTTACGTTACTTCACTGTTTTAGTTTTATTTCTTAATTCTTTAATTTTTTTGTAATGCAATTATTGACTTTCTAACTTAATTGTTTGATTTTGTAAGTTCATTTGTTTCGTAATTTTTATTTTGTTGTGTATCCTTTATATTTTATTTCTCATTTTGTTTTTATTCACTTCTGGAAGCCCCATGTGATGCTTGTGGTGCTTTGGAATTATTTTATCTCCCTTCAATGCAGAGGGTGCAAAAATAGTACTCAAACTTTACAAAGCCAGATTCGTCGTTGGAAGTACATAAAAATGTCCAGAGAACTATGCCTGTGCGATCCATAGTTTACGATGAAAATACGAAAAAGTATGACATCATAGCTCATTTAACATATCGATAGCAGTATTTGCAGATATTAATACTCGCAGGCGTTCAAAGTGTACATCGTGCATATCCAAGCAGGCTTGAACGTCCCGTAAAATGGATAAGTGCACACTTCGCAGCAGCGCGGGGTCTATCGAAGTATAAGCAGTATCGAAACGAGCAATTAAGTCCTTTTGTGTAGTCGCACGTCTCGATATATCAATTCTCTTACTATGTTCCATAGGCGAAAAATCCAATGAAATGAGATCTGGGGATCGTGGCGGCAATAGCACTGGACCCCCTTAGTCCAATCCAGCGACCGGAGTATGCCATATCTAGTGTTGGAGCCCCATCATGAACCATCATGCATCATCATTCATTCATCAACATGCATCATCATTTACTGTATTGTTCTGGTAAACTGTGAATCGTATAGATGCAGCTCCCCCCTTTGGGCATTTTTTATGTACTCACAACGAGTAATCTGGTTGCGCCGAGTTTGGGAGCTATTTATGGGACATCTTATTTATATATATATATATATATATATATATATAACTATAATGCAATCAATTGTCAAATGAGAAACATTTATATTTTGAGAGAAAAAGATTGCTTAACAATGCTTATTGCAGTATTTCGATAAAAAAAAATTGCAAAATTAGCCCTAATATATTAACTTAAACAGAACGGACTCAATTCATGACGGTCACATTATAAAGACAAACACATGTTCTCGATTAATATCAAAATAGACATTAAACTAATTGTACTTATGGTTTTGTTTGTAAAACTTGGATGAAATTTCAAATTTCATAATTGGGTAAAATTTTTAAATGCTATGAAAAAAAAAACTCTTCAAAAAGATTTTAAAATTAAACAGAGAAATAATCTTTTTCTACGCATTTTTTTTTAAATAAAATGTAATTTGTATCTCTATATGCGTTGTTATTGCTGACAAAAATGTACTTTTTACAAGAAAGTTTTTGCAAAGAGCAAAATTTGGCAACAACGAAGCGGATGATTAGCTGGAAATACGTGATAGCTTTTATCGTGTAACTATGACGTCAGATGAATTTAGCCCATTTCATTTTCGCGCGAGACTTATATTTATCTCGACAACTTGTTCAAATAAGAATAACTTGTAACTTCCGTTGTCTTATTAGCTACACTACATACTGCTAAAACTGATGCAAGAAGGATTCATAATACATCTTCGAACAGTTGTAAGAACAAACGTAGTTGAAGACAAAATAATTCCGCAGATGTTCATCTAAATACGCAGGTGCTACGCTAGTGGTTGAAGGAGTGAACAATTATTTTGTCAGTAAACGGAATAAAAAAAAAACAATTTGATGATTTGCAATGAAAGAAACTAATGGGAAGTTTCTTAGCCTCTCTTTAAGCATGACAGGGTCATCTGTAAAGAAGCTGTTTTTGCCATTGTAGAAATGTTTATGCGTTAATAAGCATCTCCAAAACTTGACAAGACTGACTCGCTGAATAGAATCAAGACATTTGAACGAAGGAAGCTCTTAAAATGTTTCCGATGGGTTCGTATCGTATTTATTACTCAAATAAAATGAGAATGATTATTATGCTTGTTTGTGTGAAAGGAAAGAGAAATAAAAATGCACTTTAAGTAACGGAAAATGGAATTCGAAAGAAGAAAAGGGTGAATTTGTCAGCTCATTTGATTATAAGTTATCAAATCTTTGATAAGGATTTTGAAGAGGAAAAATTCTCTATCGTTGATAATCAATTCCAACGTCTTAATCAATCAAACTTTAACCATTTCTTTGATGTTTGGTAAATTGAGTGTCAAAGAGATAGTTATGAGCGATTAGAGAAGTAGCCATACTTATATTTTTATGATAAATTAGTATAATTTGTTCGCAACTTATTTGATGCTTTGTAAAATTTTAACTTGATGATTAAAATGATTCAATAAATTTTTCTATCTAGTTGAATTTTTTAAAAAAAAATGGAGACACGCCTAACTCAAGAATGATAATTTTTCCTATTAATTTTTCTTTCTTTTACTTCAAATTTTCCAGAGCAGCCTTATGCGAAGAATTTTTTTTAGAAAAAAGAATGTAGAGTTATATGTAGCTTGATAATTTATAATTTAAAAAAAAAAATGTATGCTTTTATTTTGAGCTACTTAAAGCATTTCAATAGATCCTTATTTATTTATTTTTTACAGGCTTCAATGAAAAAGAAGAAAAAATTGAAGTACACTATCAGTACTGAACAAATTTTTCGATGGATAAATATTTTTAATGCATTTATTTTAATAAATAAATGGTTTAAATTTTTTTCTTGCATTTTGATGGTTATTTCATGCCGGTAAATTTTGCAAACTCAGTGCAAGATATGGTATTTTGAATATCTAATATGCGAAGAAGGGATAAATTCAAATAATATTCCACTGGAAGTATTCTTACTATACCGTTTCAACAATTTATACTATTATTTCTACGATTATCTTCCCATTCATTTTTATAAGGCCGCAGTAGCCTAATGGTAAAATGGTTACAAGCGAGTAACCTGTATGTCATTAGTTGAGATCAAGTGAAGACCCTCCGTGTAGAGGAGCTGATGTCAGTTAAATGTGTTGCAGCTTACTATCCTCCCATTGGTGTAGTGTGGTAGCTTGGAAAGAAGGCACTAGATCAGGTGTCGTCCTCGTGTCTTGACAGACGCTCTAAACTACAAGGTTCATCGCCAATAGCCCTCATGTTCTTTTATAGCGTGATGTACGCAAACAATCATAAAAAAATTAAATATTATCACCAAAAACAATGCCTTTTTTTGTTGAATATAATGTTCTAAAAATAATTCTTACTATGCAGTATGGGAAGAATATATTTTGACATTTTACACTACTCTTTCTAAGCTTATCATACTCTTCATATTTAGATAATTAGTAATAGACGTGATATATATACACGGATGGATTATAATCAATTTTGCACGTAAAAAAAAAGGATTATTATAACTACTATTTCTGTAACACACAGAGCGTTTCTCAAACTGTAGGACGCACCTCCTAGGGGGGCGTGATAACCCTAGATAGGGGGAGCAAGCATATCGAAAGGTCGAAAGCAAAAGATTACCTTAAAAAATTATTATTAATTTACTGAAAGGAAGCAAAACAAAATGCATTCTGGCATAATAAAAAATAAATTACACATTCATACTGATATAATACACTTATAAATGTATCAGTACTGCACAATGTATTTGATAATAAATTTAACAATACTAAGTTAAGAACAAGTTTAATAATTACCAGTGACTCCGTGATATTGTCATATACATTATTATATACAAAATTTAATACTTATATTGATAATTTGTGCAGTTTATAATTAAAGACGTATTGTAGCTTTACATCAAATGATTGAATTCAATATATTGTTACTGCGTGGAGGGGGCGTGATGAAAATTAGGATTGAAAATTGGGTCATAAATATTGAAAGTTTAAGAAGCACTGCTGTAACACTCAATATGGGCTAATTCTTCACTAAATTTTTAAGCCATCAACAAAACTGAATCGTTAAAATAAACAAGTTGCTGAAAATCATTTCAATTCACACAAGTCTGAACACAATTTTAACAGTTAACGCGTGTTTATTAGAGCATTTTGCTTACTATTATAGAATATCCAATTATCAGGAATAATTTTATAAGAAACTCCCTCTCTCTCTTACACATTTTTCATTTGATTTTAAGAGACGTCAATTCCCTTATCTCACCCATAATAAAAGGCAGCCCATAAATTTGCCTTACATGCACGACATCATCTCTGCATAGGCCTCTTCACTCTGATACTTACGCACTATTATGATTTATTTAATAGGCTATAAATACAGATTTCAATTAAAAAGGTAACAGTAATCTCAAGTTAAAATTACAGTGTATTCTATTTAACAGTCACACCTTTAAAGATTCGTTTCCCAACTGCTCATTGCTAGAAAGAAAAAAAGAAACATCTAAAGTGAATCGGTAATTGTGAAGCTAATATGACATATTGCTGTGCAGAAGAATGTTCCAACAAAAAAAAAAAAGACACTTGCTAATGTGATCGGGCGTAAACGCGATAGTTATTTTCACGGTTGTGGCGCTGTGAAAATGGACGTGAAGCTCGCGGGTAGCAGAGGTTAAAATCATGCGTCATAATCTGTTCTTTTTATTTGTTTGTTTATTTTTTTATAGAATACTCGGTATTGTAAAAATGTCTTTTCCGCCCAAAGTAATAGAAAACGACTGACAGTTTGATGAGGGCTTTTTTCTTATAATAGGGGGGGGGGGTATTCATTTTTAAGACGAATTGAATGGGCCTTAAAAATAGGGTTTTTTCTCCTCTTCTAAGAAAATGGTTACGTTTGTTAAGTATTTTAAACCAAAATATGTTTATTCAATGGGTTTTTTTTTCATAATTTAGCTTCATTTAAAGGAAAAAGGAGTGACACTGAATCAAAGAGATTTTTTATTCTTATCCAGTTAATTACAACATAGTACGATTTACACAAAAATTTTTAATTTAATGATTTTCATAATTTTTTGGTTGCCTTCCTATGTGTATGTATGATGTAAAACATATTTTGTGCACAAAATTTCATAAAAAGCTAACCATTTAATTTTTAAGGGAAAAACTTGAAACTTATGAAGTGATTTTAAAATGCTACTCCTCCTACAAAAATTGACGTACATATATAAAATTTGATTTACAAGTACGTTAAACAAAAGTTGGTATGGGTTTTGTGATAACATGATTGGTATTCGTACAATATTTCTTTTTATGAATGTTTATTGAAAATTCCTTAAAAAATGTGTAAATTCTAACTTCAATTATTTTTTTTTTAAAATAAGTATTGCTTTGATTGAAAAATGCATACCAACTTTTGTTCCATGTACTATTAGCAACAAGTGAAAAAAATTCCATTAATAATCACAACAGAAACAAGATATCAATCATTGGCATGGCCCAGTAATTTTAGCGCGTTTTTCACATGTTGTATTTTACAATAATGCAACTAATGAACTTTTTACTAACAGAAAGTAGTGTTACTGTACTACTCCTCTAAATGTACTACTATTGAACTGAAAAAAAAATATGCAGGCAGATTTTTTTTAAAAAACTTTTTGCAAACAATAAATTTACTAGGTAAAATTTGAAAAAAATTTGTTATAAACTAGCGAAATTCAGGAAAACTTGTAGGAAAATTCGGGAAAACTATGGGAAAATTTAAATATGATTCGGCTCATCTAGGGGACAAATGCGACCAAATGCCGAAAACCCGAGGTCAATTGGTTGCTTATTGGCTGAGAAAAAGGTACGACAAAATATGGAACGAAGACGAAATTTGCGTCCTAATAGCGCTTTTGTTCCACTACGTGAAAAACGCGCTAAAAAGCCTAAGCACATTTTAAATGAAGACAAACTAGTTACTTTATCTTTCCGAGATAAGTCAGTTTAAACTTTTGATTTGCCTTTGGAATGCGAATAAAAACAAATGTAAAAGTTATCATAACTCTGCGTTTTTTAAACGGAAATTTCAAATTTTGTGAGTTTGTAGAAAAGTATATAAAAAATACTTTGGACTAAAAAAATTAGATTTGATTTTTGGACCGATTTTTGTCAATTGAATCATATTGTATCCCCTTAAACATTGAATTACTAATTTGCTATAAATTCCGATACGTTTTTATATTGTATTTTATAGCAAAAATGAAAAGTATTCATATTCTAGAAATTGAAGTGAAATTATTCTTCATTTCGATAATTTTTCTAAAGATTCAAAATAATAAAATGGACTTTTTTTTTTTGAAAATATTTATCCTGGTCAATATTTTTACATTTTCACCACATTGTACAAATTTTTGAAAAATTGAGTAAAAAAAAATAAATCAATATCCAGAAATAGTGGACTGCAGTGCCAATAACGAGAACGAATTTGCTGCCCTATTCTTACAAGCACTTAATTTCCTAATACAGCTTTATAAAATGTATGAACTAACACACAATTAAATTATAGTAAAACCCCCTAATGTTATTTTGAATCAATGTTCTTACTACTTTCTACTTACCTTTTGTAGTAATAAGTGATTGTGGTAGACTAGTGGTTATGATCTCAAACTCGTAGCCAGCGTGTCATGAGTTTGAGCCCTGGTGCCACTGAAGACCAACCGTGTGGAGGAGGTTCTTTCTCCATTAGCATAATGTGGTAGTTTAGGGAAAGGAGTAGTGGCTCAGATGGTCATCCCCGGTCAATTGACAGGATTCAAAGTTATGAGGTCCATCGCAAAAAGCCCTCGTATTGCTTTATAGTGCGACATTTTGTAGGAAAAAAGGAAGAACGTTCAAAGTACAGAAAAAATAAGTTATAGTTTAAAAAAACTAAAAAGCACGCTTTTAATGTCATTGTGGTAAAAGCGTGGGGTACTCGATATCAATTGTTATAATTTCTTGCTAGTTCTATTCCGAAATGCAGAGTTAGTGTAAAAATATAGTACAAAGCACCCCACGCTTTTACCACAATGACAATTTCCTCGTTAATCATTTCATTCTTATATTAAGAATTATTCTTTACTTTTTAGTTCGATTCACTATAAAAGTGTATTTTTTTAGTTTTTTAAAATATAATTTATTTTCTCATTTTTTTTATTTCGATGTACAAAAAAAGCGTGTTTTTTTTTAGTTTTTTTAACTGTCATTTATTTATTGGTAAATTAATCTTAAATGCGTCAATTTTTTAGAATCTGTAATATCCATTGGCGTTTTCGCTTTAGGGCTGTAACAATCTTTTAGTCGCCAAATATGGAAATCATTAATCCTGATGATCTTGATCAAGAGAATGGAACAAAATTATTAAATTACTATATTGTCATTGGTCTTTGACAAGTGTGCAAAAAATTTCGAATTAATCTGAACTTTTAAAGTGGGTAAAAATATCGAAATCAAAGTGACATACAAGTGAAGCCTATAAAAACGTGTTATAAATCAACTCGAGAGAAATAAAAAATGGATATTAAGCCTAATGTGACTCGAATTTTTTCACAAAACTTGAGGAAATAACTAATAATAATGTCCTATAAACGGGTTTAAATTAAAACGTCTCCGTCCAGCGTTTTGTGTAGAGTGGATTCAATTAGCAGCGTACAAAGGTCAAACCAATAATAAATTTATATTATGTGTCATAACTCAAATCATCAACTTTAATCTCAAGAAAAGGATCATCATACAGAAACTGTAAATACATTGTGACTCAGATAATGGAATGCATTTTGACGTATATCATGTGACGTAACAACGAATATAATGTGACACATTTCGGGAGTATGAAAATTAAATCGAGCTACGGAGTAGAGGAATTTAGAGGGCTCTGTTGTATTTTTTTGACATTGAATTATGTGAGAAATTGTTCCTTTTTCATAACTAAAATCAAGTGTGAAAATTTCTTTGGAGCGATTAATTTAAAATTTCATAATTGCCATTGCTCATTTATTTGCTACTACAGTTAAAAATTATTACAATAGCAATGAAGTACGATAGTTTTCATTTGATTCGGTATTTTTATGCATTTGATATGATGCTCTCAAATCTCATTCTCGCTTGTGAACAATTATTTACTTTAAAGTTACTGATTACGTTAGGAGCCGTAGCTTTTCAAAAGTGTATAAATATTTTTTTTATATATATTTAGTGTCATTTGAATTAGAATATACACTAAATTTTTTAAAGAATATTATTACAATAAAAAATTATTTAAATGCAATTTACTGATAAAAAATTAAGAAAGAATAACATGTTTTCAAAATATTATCGCTTGAAGAAAAATACTTCTATAATATAATTTTTGCCTATACATGCATACAAAGCTAAGACTTATGTACCGAGCCTGAACTAGGATTTTTGAAGTATATAATTTAGAAGTAGATGTGTATTCATGTTTTAATACATCAAAGTAGAAATTTTTTTATAAAAAAAAATCGTTATTATTTCAATTGATCGTAACTCAGACAACAATGAAAAATTTTCAAAAATTTTAGTTCCACCGCGGTATAGAACTCCTAGCTCTATATAAACAAAGTATTATAGAAGCATTTTTCATAAAAGAAGACTATTTTGAAAGTATCTAATTCTTTCTTCTAATTTTCGCCTAAAAATTGCACTTAAATTATTTTTTCTCGTAATAATGTTTTACCTGAAACAATTTTACATATATATTCTAATTCAAGTGACACTGAAAACCAAACACATTTTCTTTTATACGCTTTTACCAATTCACAGTTCCAAATGTAATCACAGTAACCTTAAAAATACTTTAACTTTGAGTCTTAAGTAGAAAAATAAAATAAAATATATTTGCTTGTTCACAAATATGATCTAGCCATTTACAGAACACGTCATTTTGTATGTTATTGAAACTGAAATATAATTTGATACAGAACCCCGAAATCCAAAATTATACCACTTAAATTCTCGATCTGATTTACTTTTTTCTCTTTTAGAAGCCTTTAAAAATCGATTAACTATGCATTGATTTACACGAAAAAGAAATAAAACTACTAAGTTGGTTTTTTTTTTAAAAAAAAAGTCCTTCTAAAAACATCATAGAGGACGCAACACACATATTTCACAAATAATTACACACTTAGAACTAGATGACCAAGTACTTTCGAAAGTCTTCCAACAAATTAGTCGGGAAACAACTATAAAAGTAAATAAGTAATAAAAGAGCAGAATGAGGAAAAAAATCATTATTTCTATAATGCTTATTAAAGACCACGAAAATACACTAATTCAAACTATAATCCTGCCTCTGAGGACTATTAATTCAGTATTTGAGATCCAGACGCCAGTTATAAATTACTAGCACCGATCTCCAGAGACCAAACAAAAACAACTAGTTTTACGAAAAGACACACTATAAAATAACAACTACTTTTCTATCTATCGCACTTGGGTCAAATTGCTAATAAAACTTTAAATGACCATTCCGAGGCGGTTTCGAAGCCGTTTTGATTCCGTTACCCGACGAGCCTTCTACAACCAATTACTTTAATTGGCCTCTTTAAAATGCCTCGACTTTTATGTTTTTTATTCGTTCATTACCATCCAATGAGCTTTTAATCGATTGGTTTCAATACTGCTAATTTGTTCCCTAAAAGTTGCTAGTCAACTACAGTTACAGTTAGTTGCCTCAGCAACAAAATTCAAAGAATTGATGTTGCCAGAAAACAGAGAGGTAGAAAATTTTTGATTGGTCTTTTGCATACTCGTTCGGGAGCAAAAAAGAACGATATCATTTAGGAATCCAGACCATGAAATTCAGCTGATTCTGTAATTGCGAGCATCTTTTTCTTTTCTATTTTCCTTTGTTGTTTTGTTTTGGTAAATGAATGAGGCTACTAATTCGCCTTCTAATTTTGAATAATGAAGTAGGTAATAAAATGTTGAAGGTTGCTTTTGGTGGAAATTAGTTTTATGACGATTTCATGACGTTTCCGGTGGGTATTTATAAAGTGGAATCATAAAAGGTACTTCATTACGGTATAATTTAGAGTTTACGAGATTTGTTTTTACTATATATATATATAAATGGGACGCTTCGAATATCACGCATTTGGTGCTTTATAACTGAAATATATTGTCGTTTAAATAGGAAATTTAAGACGCAGTTGCTGTTAAAAAAGTAATGGTATAATAAACGAACAGCAACTTCAGGAAGTTACAATTATTTCTATGATTTATCTTTATGCATATCATCTGAAGAAACTTAATTATTATGCTTTTTGTTGCATTGTTTATACATTTTTATTTAGTCCTCTCTTATATAATAAATCAATTCTTACAAGATTACTAACCGCAACCTAAAAATATGCAATTATTATTTTTTTTATTTGTTTATTTATTTATTTTTGTAAGAAAAAATCTCCGTACAGCCGTTACTCGCCCTCTTCGCTTAGTACTTCATTGAGTTGTAAGACGATATACTCTGATTTAAATTTATTGATTTCTAAATCTTAGCATTAAGCTTTTGATTCCACAGAAAAAACATTCATAAAGACCTTGTCTCTTGATTTAAATAGGACAGGATTCTTAGTCGATACCCACAAAATCAATTTTTAATGGATATCTGCTCAACAAAAGAAGTATGCCTACCAAATTTCAAATCTGTTAGTTTAATAGTTAAAAATTGGGTAGTTTGTTTATATATTTCGGTCCCCGCAACTCCTATTGGGAGTCGATTTCCGTATAAAGCTCGTTCTTAACGGATCTCTTCCGAACAAAACAAATATGTTGACAAATTTCCAATCTAAAGGTCTAATAATTCAAAAATGGGAATTTTTCTGTCTATAACGCCTTCAAAACCTCTGTTGGGAGTTGGTTTCCGTCGAGCCCACTTTTAGTGGAAAACATTTTTCGTGTTTTCTGTACAAAAGAGACATGTCTGCGGAATGTCAAGTAGTTAATAATCTAATAGGTTCGGAGATATTGCGATGAATGAGTCGGATTTTTACCTATGCATATGCATGGTGTCCCAGGATCATTGGGACAAACTTTAAAGCGAGGTAGTGGACATCATAAGGATTCAGATTTGCATAGCAACCCATGGGTGAAAACGTCTTCGGTGTGCTCTAGGTGGCATTGTTCACAAAAGCACTTCAGGAAACAGACCTGCATTACCGCTCCAAAGGGCCACTCACTCCAACGGTCTACGGTATTGAACACATTTTGTTCCATGCATGGAACAAAATGTGTTGGATATCTTTCGAAGGAATTCGAGTCACTCGTGGCTTGTCCTCACTATGCCTATATTTTCACAAATTGTGATGAAAATTAGCAAACATCCGGCGGTCAGTGCATCTCTCAGTGGGTACCTTTCACGATACAACCTTTCTGCCGCTCGTGCATTACCTTCTGCCAGTCCGTAAATCAGGTGCACTAAGGTCAGCACAGTGTTTGTAAAACGTTTCATACTCTTCTGAGGGCTATGACAGCTCAAACGACAGTAGTGTATATATATAGGATACGCCATGGAATTTTTCTTTTTTTGTAAAAGGATAGATCCCTTTGCAGAGGACGGCAATTTTAATCAAAAAACAGCATTCCACAGCAACGCCATCTAGCGTGCTTATTAAAACGCTGACGTGATTGATTCCGGCAGAGGCCCACTAACCATCGACTAGGAAGCATCGTTTTAGCGCGTCCGCGCTTGTATCGCCAACATTAGGAGGTAAGTCACCAGCACATCGCATAATGAGTTTTATTTAATCTCTAACATCCTCCCAGAAGGGACTGACTATCTATCTTTCCTATATTAATCTTCCTATATTAATGTCTGCCTATAAATGTTCCTATATTAATGTCTGCCTATAATGTTCCTATATTAATGTCTGCCTATAATGTTCCTATATTAATGTCTGCCTATAAATGTTCCTATATTAATGTCTGCATATAAATGTTCGTATATTAATGTCTGCCTATAAATGTTCCTATATTTTTAAAGGCCTGCATGTTCTAATTTCCATTTTGTAAATATTCCTGATGTAAATACTCTCCCTATAATTTATAATAAATTATTTAGTTTCTTTAAATTATATTGCCTATTCTATTTTTCAAAGTTAACCCATACATCGTAAAAACCCCTAGACACCCCACCAAATAAAAACCCCGCTATCGGAAGAATCTAACTTTTTCGGAAGATTTCGGTTGGATTCCCATATATATATAATACAGGTCTATTTCCTTAAATTCTTTTGGGAACAACGTCACCTAAAGCCGAATGAAGATATTTCCGACCATGGGTTGCTATACAAATCTGAATCCTTACGATGTCCTCTACCTCGCTTTAGAATTTGTGCCAATGATTCTGGGACACCCTGCATAGTTCGGTGTGTGTGTTTCAACATTACTGCACGTCTCTTTAAAGCAAAGATTGATTGGGATTACTGATCTAGGACTCTGTGATAGTGTTGTAATGTTTTGATTTTTCATTAACTTGGTACTTCGAAGCTACACTTGGTTCAATCGATCAGTCACAGCTTTAAACGGTGCGTTCCCCTGCATGGAACGTCATTTAATCAATCAGCCACTAAGATAAGAAATTTTCAAATAAAGTGCTGATTTGCAAGAGAAATATTAAACTATAACTACTTGTAAAATGTATTCATTTTAATAAAATCATAACATTTCGGAAAATTGGTGAAATAAAAAAACTTTTCGGAGAAAATTTCGTATTTTCTTCGAGATAACTTTTATTGTTATTTTATTAGAATTCAAAAAATAATAATTAAAAGATTCCAAAATTAATAAAATTTAAACTTGAGTTCAAAATGTAAATAATATACATTTCCTGCGTTTATATTTTTAATATATTGGGTGAGTCGTAAGTTCGTTCGAATTTTCAAAATTCATAAAAATGGAACAAATGATGAAAAGAAGTGCGGTTGGCAAGAAAAGATTCACAAGGAAGTTGGATTTTTTTTTTAGTAGCCTAAACATTTTAGTTTAAAATATTACTGGTAGAAGGCACTGACAATCTGAAACATAAAGTACAGGACAACCGTGTGGTCCATTCATTTATCCTTTCAATAACAATTGCTGAATTGATCTCCAGAACATTGTCCGATACAACTAAAGCAGCTTACAGCACCCGTTTTAACTGAATGCAACATACAGCTGAATATAACATCTGAATGTAAAAACTTTCACGACAAATAGGATCTTTGAGTTCGACCAATGTTGACTGGAATAAATGACTGGGTGATTTCAAATAGCCCCGCAATCAGAAGTAAGTCGGTTGGAGTGAGATCGACTGCATGCTGGCCATGAGACCTTGCTACTTCTACCAATCTCTGTCCTCACCAAAGGAAATCAATAGGAATCGTTTTACTGGATTGGCGTAATATGGAAGTGCACCATTTTCTGCACGATTTTTATTACATTTCACGCGCCTTTTTTATTTGAGGCAGGAACGACTAAAAAAAACTGAATTTTTAAAGTTTAAGGCTGTTTTGGGTCAATTTTGAAAAATAGGACTCGAATTCGGAATATTTTTTCAGATATAAAAGAACTTCAACATTAATATTATATTCTGTGGCTTCGCTATCCTGTATAGAATCACTTATTTTATCACAACATTCATTTTTATCGGGGTTGACAGATTTTTTTTCTGGAATAAAATGCGTATCACGGTTTTTTCCCCTATACTGTAATAGTAAATGAGCTATCCCTTTACAAGTAAAAAGGAAAAATTAACTATTTAAGAATATTTCGAAATTTTGAAAACACTATTTAATAAACAAATGTATAAGTTATGTAATATTGCAATTTTTTTTGGAAAATTGAATCATTTTTCTACCTGAAAATGTGTTCCGTTTCACTGCCCTAGCTAGTTCTGAGTGGACAAAGTATCAAAATTCTTTAGGTACCCTTTGTTGGAAATAGGAGCTCAGTTAATGGGATTTTTGATAGCATTTTCGACTTATATCATCCCCATATCATTGATATGGCAGTAACAATACCCCTGCTTCGCTTTTAGTTCAAATTTTCGTACATTTGCCGAAAACAGCCGAAAACGAACCTTTCTATGAACTCTTACGGTACACATGTAAAATTTTTCAAAAATTGAAAAACTCTAAAAAAAAAAGTAAAACTCTTCATATATTTTTTAAAATTCAAATGAAGAAGCTATAAAATCAACCAAAATAAAATGCAAACAACTTTTATTTTAGTAAAAACTTTCACTCCCTCTTATATATTTCCCCTATATTTAACAGAAAAATATAATTTAACAGATTTAATATTTCAATAGGAAATACAAGAACTAAAAAGGAAAAAAAAACGAGTGAATGGTAAAAAAAAAAGAGGCACTTCCCTTCAGAAAGAGCGATAAACCCTTTCTTAAACTTTCTTCCTCACTTTTTTCCCCTCCCCAGTATTTAATCTCCCTGGCGACATGTTAAGATTTAGATAGAGCAGACCCACCCCTTTTTCTACACCCTTTCTCGTGAATATCGTCCCTCTAAAAACGTTCCATGCTGAGGGCTGTTCCGAACTGCCGAGGGATTAAAAAATAACACATAAAAATATTCCTATAACTATCGTTTGAACCAAAGAATGGGAGGGGAAGTGAAGTAAGGGGTGTGCGAGCTTTTATATTCGATAGCAAAAGGTGGATAGGAGAGTATAAAAAAAGATACAGACGGGTTTACCTGCGAGTTTGTGAAGTATGTGTGTATTCGTCGGCTCGAAATAATATCTTTTACCCGAGGCTAAAAGTTCGGATCGTTTGACGTTTTAGAACTTGAGCTCCGAATAAAAATTGTTTGGTTCCTCACAGCAATCGGTCTCCCCTCCCCTTCTTTGTGTAATGTTTTTCAATGTAGATGAAGATTATGTACGATATATTAATTTTTATATTTTTGAGATGTGGTTTATTGATTTTGTATTCTATAGGTTCCTCCAGTTACAGCCGGAGAGTTTAGAGTTTACAAACATATCAGAAAGATTATGCACATTAAAAAATTTGTAATGGAGTAAAAGTTACTTCATTTGCTCCATAAAGAGAAAGGACAAATTTGTGTGTGTATGTGGTAAAACAACATCAGACATCTCTAGTAATGTCCATTGATTGATTTTGATTGTTTGATTAATGTCACACACTCTGAAGCAATACGAACGAATGCTATTGGCTACAGGGACGTCTTAAGGCATGGGCCAACTGGGCTCAGGACGTCCGCCTCGGTGGGGGGGGGGGCTCTCGTTCTCGACTCAGCCTCATTAAAATCGTGATTCGAATAACTTTAACGGTCAAATGTTGCTTTCAGTTGTATTCTTTGAAAAACTGGGAATTTCGGACTTTATGTCAACTTTTTACACGTGATGACCGTCGTTAATGCATAGGCCTAGACAGTGTCGCACACCTCAGATCCGCCCCCCCTCCTCAAAGCCCTTGATTTTTTATCGATTTATTATAATCTTATGTACATAATACATAAAATTTAATAATTAATGTTATTAATTAATGCTAATTATTCATTCAATAATTAATTTTTACTGTTTTTTGTTCCCGAAAATCGACAAAATCAAAAGAATATGTTGGACGACGTGTTGGAGCATGATACGAGAATAGTGGACTTTAGACCCTGGGTTCCTCCCCCGCCCCCTTGAAAAATTCATGTGCGCGCTACTGGGCCTTAATCAATCACCATTATTACTCATTCAGTCAAAAGGTGGAAGTCGATCCAGCCGGTTTGTGTAAGTTATGCACATTTGTTTGTTTCGTGTTCCTGTTTGTACTAGTATTTGACAAGGTATGTTATGTACTATCTACTTTTAAGGGTATTAGGTGGAGTCTACTTTTAAGTAAAAGCCCAGCACTTTAACAAGTCTTAAGACGTCCTTGATTGGCAACGGACCTCGTAATTTTGAACCTCTGTCTTTCAAAACTACCGTACCATGCCAACGAGACTTTGACAGATTTAACGTACATCAGCCCTTCTATACGATAGGTTTTCAGAGACTCGAACTCATGATGCGTCGGCTACGTGTTCGTGACCATGCCCACAATGGCTGTACTACCATGGCCATCTCTATTATAAATGAATATGAACTCACTAAAGCATTATCTTAGGGTTAATTATAGAATCATCATACAGATATAAACCTATTAATACATATTGTATTAAAAATTATGTAAAATTAATTGCAAAATTCTTGAATTAGCAGTATTAGGAGAGTAAAAATGATAGAAAAGTAATGTGTAGACATCAAGACAAGTATTATAAAAAAAAATTAAGTCAGTTCCTACTTAGGCTAAAAAAGAAACATTTTATTTTAGTTACTTTTCCTTAAATAGTTACAATAAATATAAATATGTATACACATATGACAGAATCCCAATATTAAGTGACAAAATAGAAATCGATTTTCCCTTGCAATTTTTCCTTTTTATTCTATATATGGTGTTGGACTATTTTTTTTTTGGTTTGTTACTATTTATTCATTATAATTAAATTTAATTATTCCAATAAAATAGTCTAGTAAAAAAGATACCGCATTCTCAGAAATTAGGACATCCTGGGTGGGATTCGAACCCACGGCCTATATATATATATATAAGTGATCAGTTGGAAATCCTTCTATTCACGATGTCCAGATTTAGCTTAATCACTGGTTATCGACAAACTTCCAAATGGTGGGAATCAGGTTTATTAATTTCAATTGTCAACATAAAATACTTCCCAGATAACATTAATTTTTTTATACATAAATTTATATTTTAATATTCTTTTCTGAATTTGAAATGGCTACCTATCTTTCATAGTGAATGCCTTCGGGTGGATTTCGCGTATCACGACAAATTTAACGCAGCTTCTACAGCTCCTTAAGAAGCGTTACATTTCTTAAGATGGTAACGAAAGGAAAATTTTATCGCGTGACATTTTAATATCATAAAGCACTAAATGTGAGAAAGTGGGTTGTTACTGCGCATCTTTAGATCCTGATGCGTAGTGATTGAATACAAAACGGTTCAACCTGAAGGTCACGAATTTAAGAATTTTATTAAGCATTCGAATGTTTATTTTTAAATTTCTGTACGGTATTCTATCTTGCTAATCAAGACCTTAGGCTGATTTATGTAGCCACATTGCTGATTTGTAGTAAAAATAATGTTTACACTGCTTGCGGTGAACACAGATGTCTCTTATAGGGAGGGGGGAGCCAGGAACCTATTAAGGCATGGTCCAATTGGGCCCAGGGCCTCTGACACAAATGGGCCCCATCTCGTTCTCGATTCAGTCTCTGTAAGATAATAATTCGAATCAATTCAACGGTCAAGGTTTTTTTCCGATTGTAATCTCCGAAAAACTGGGAATTTCGGATGATGTGTCAACTGGTTACATATGATGACCATTGTCCATGTACAGGAATAGGCCTACGACCATACTCCGTCATTACTCATTTGGTCAAAAGGCGGCAGTCGGTCGAGCCGGTTTGTGCTATTGTAAGTCATGCATATTTATTTGCTTAGGGTTATTTTGATCCGGATCAATCAGATCTGGATAACTTTAATGTGGTCAAATATTATTCCCTTGCATATTCTCCGAAAAACAGGGAATTTCAAACTGCATGTCAACTGGCAAAAGTGGTAAGACTGTATTATTATGGGATGACCGTTGTCCATGTCTATGTCTAATACCATAACATTCATTTAACTCCTTTAATCTAAATGCGGCCATGGGTTGAACCGGTTTGTGTCTAGGATTTTGAGCACCATACAGTGCGTCGTGCACATTTATTTGTTTTAAATTACTGTTTGAACGAGTATTTGACAACATATGCTATATAATGTCTATTTTTAATGGTCATGGGTGAGGCCTACGTTTGTGTAGGTGCCCAGGCTCTACTTTTGCATAGTGGCCCAGGGCCTCAAGGAGTCTTAAGATGTCCCTGAGGGGTTACGTTCTAAAAATACGTAGACGAAAGCGCCGGGAGTTATTTTCTACGGTAAAACTTAAAAATTTGTTGGTCTATAGGGGTTGAATCCTAACCTCAATTGCGTACGCTACTTTATACTGTTATGGTAGAAATGTCTACAGCTTGTGATATTAACACATTGAAGTTTCTTAAATTTTTAGAAAAAAATGTTTTCTGGTCTATTCTTAGCAATATATCAACACTCCATCGTCCAATTCTACAAAATTTCTCTCTATTCATTCATAAATATCTTCCAATAAACTTCTTACCTGCATTCCAACCCTACACAAACTAAAAAAAAAACCCTTCCTTATTTGAATTGGAAGGAATTTTTTTTTTTAATTTGTAGACGATACATGTCGGTGCCGAGCCCATTTATCAAGCTGGCATGCAGCGGCGAGATACCCTGTCAAGAAACACAGGAAAAAACACGTTGGAAACTGCTTCACCCACTCCTCAGGGTGTGGTTTCACTTTACGGGATAAGGAGGGGTGTAGCCCCACATGGGAGTGTCCCACCTGCCCAATCAACGTCGTCCCGCGGTCATCTTAATGAAGACCTCTGTCATAGAACACCGCGATTACACCGGACAGCCTCCGCGAGTTTATTGATTCACTTCATTTTAATTCGGTGGTCATTTTATTATTTAGTTCCCCCTTTTCTCATTTTCTTTTTCTTCTCGGGAAGAAAACTACGGGGATTAATGCGTGGGTGGGTTACTGGTTTCACCTGTCAAACGGGCGCTGAGGATCGCCTTTGAGGTTTATTTTTTTTACATTTATGATTTTTTATTTGGAAGAGAAAGTTAAGGTTGAGGCTTCGTATCCGATTTGGTAGCAGTTTCCTTTGACATAAAGTAGGTAAGGAATTTTGTCTTTCTCTTTAATATGATTGCAGAAAAGTAAAAATACTCTTATAAAATATTTTTAGAAAAATTAAAGATATACTATATTCTAATGCGGTATCCGAAGATTTTATACATATACTAGCTGTTACCCGCCCGCTTCGCTGGGTATTTCATGATGTTTTATAAATTTTTACTGCTTATATATATGTATAAATTATTGATATCTAAGTCCTAACATTAAGAATTCGATTGAATTGAAAAATATACTTATACCTGTAACTGTCACCTGTTGATAAAAAAAAGAGCAGAACTCATCTAATTTGTATTTTCTAAAAATCTCTAAAATTGAAGCATAGAATGATGTTTGCTCTTTCGTAACTCAAAAACCAAGTGGATTCCCGCAAAACCAATTTTCGGTGGATCTCTACTCCGTAAATTGAACATGCAAGCCAAATTTCAAGTCTAAATCTAACAGAAAAAAGCAAAAGTTTTACTATAAATATCCCCGTAATCCCGTTGAGAGCCGTTTTCCAAAATTACCGCTCTTAGCGGATTTCAATTCAACAAAAGAAAAATGCAAACCAAATTTCATTATTATAGTCCTTGTAGCTCGAAAAAAGTAATTTTTTTTTGTCAATACGTCCCAGTAACCCCCTGCAACCCCCAGAACTTGATTTGCTTAAAATTTATTCTTAGTGGATCCCTATTCAACAAAAAAAACATGCTTAAAAAATTTCAAGTATATGCGTCTAACAATTAAAAACCAGGAATTATTTTCTGTAACTCCTCTTGACCCCTTGCAAACATCTTTGGGGGTCAATTTTCATTTTACTCTTTGTTAGAGGAACTCTATTCCATGAAAGGAACATGCCTACCAATTTTCAAGCAGGATGATCAAGTAGTTTAAGAATGGAAATATTTATCGATTACGCCTCTTAATCTCCCGAAATTAAACTTCGTAGTTGATATTCGCGAAACCCATTTTGTAGCGGTTCTCTACTTTACGAAAGGAATCTGCTTATCAAATTTCAAGACTGTACGTCTAACAGTTTAAAAATGGGGATAATTGTCTATAACGCCACTTGAGCCCCCGCAACGCCACTTCTGGGTCTATTTTCACAAAACCCATTTTGTAGGGGAATTGCACTCTATGAAAGGAATCTGCTTATCAAAATTTGAAGACTGTGCGTCCAATTAATTAAAAATGCAAAAAAATTATCAATAACGCCCTTTGAACAACACCACCTAGGGGTCGATTTTCCCAAAACACATTTTGCAGTGTATTTCTATCCTATGAGAGGAATCTGCTAACCAAATTTCAAGACTATGAGTCTAATAGTTTAAAAAAAGAAATAATTATTTATATCTGCCCTTAACACCCGCAACACCCTTGGGGGTCAATTTTCTCCAAACCCGTTTTGTAGCGGATATTTACTCCATGAAAGAAACATTCCTACCAATTTTCAAGCAGGTAGGTCAATAGTTTAAAACGAAAATATTTATCTCTTACGCCACTTATTCCCTGCACGCCACTTAGAGTTTTTTCACAAAACCTTCTTATAGCTGATCTCTACTCTATGAAAGAAATCTTTATCAAATATAAGACTGTGCGTCTAATAGTTTAAAAATGGAAATAATTATCTATAACGCCCTTAAGTCCCTCAACGCCACTTGGGGGCAATTTCACGAAACCCATTTTAGCGTATCTCTACCTATGAGAGGAATCTGTTACTAAGTTTCAAGACTGTACGTCTAATAACTTAAAAATAGGAATTTATAACGCCTTAAACCCCGCCCCGCAACACCTTGGGGTCAATTTTCCCAAACCCATTTTGTAGCGGATATTTACTCAGAAAGAAACTTACCTACCAATTTTCAAGCAGGTAGGTGAAGTAGTTTAAAAACGGATATATTTATCTATTACGCCCTTAATCCCCCGCAACGCCACTTAGAAGTCTGTTTTCACAAAACCCGTTTTGTAACTGATCATTATTCTACGAAAGGAATCTATATATCAAATTTAAAGATAGTGCGTCAAATAGTTTAAAAATGGAAATAATTATCTATAACGCCCCCTAAGCCCCTGCAACGCCACTTGGGGGTCGATTTTCAGCAAACTCATTTTGTAGCGGATCTCTACTCTCTGAAAGGAATCCGCTTACCCAATTTCAAGATTGTACATCAAGTAGTTTAAACATGGAAACAATTATTATTAAAGCCCTTAACCCCCCGTAACGCCCCTTGCGTTTCGAATTTCGGAAAATCCTTTCTTAGCTGATGTCTACTCTATCAAAGGAACATGTCTACCAAATTTCAAGTCTGTAGGTTGAATAGTTCCAGAGATTTCGTGATTAGTCAGTCAGTCAGTCAGGGAGTGAGTCGCTTTTCTCCTTTATATATATAGATGTTTTTTACAAATATTTAAATGGAAAAAATGTTCGTGTTTTCAGTACAAGATTCAAACGGGCGATCTGAGTGAGTGTTTATTGGCATCGTTCAAAAAAGCAATAAGAGGGCTATTGGCAACGGGCCTCGTAATTTTGAATCATGGTCAGAAGCGCACAAAGGAATTTTTCAAGGATGGGTGTCCAGGGTCGAAAATCCACTACTCTCGTATCATGCTTCAATACGCGGCCCAACATATTCTTTTGATTTTGTCTACTTTCGGGAACAGAAAACAGTAGAAAATTATTTATTGAGTAAATAATTAGCATTAATTAATAACATTAATTATTAATAACAATACTTAATTAAATTTTACGAAATATATACATAGGATTATTATCAATCGGAAAAAAAATGAAGGGCTTTGGAAGAGGGGAATCCGGACCCGTGGCTTAAAAAATACCAATGACATGATTAATTATAAATTTAAATCACTTTAAATAAGTTTGTTTGCCTTTTAAGCATGGTTATTAAATTGTGACCGCTCTATTATCATTAAACACAAAATCATTCAATAATTTGGCATCATCAAGAGACTCTCTGTGTAGAGGGGGCTTATGCATGCTGAATCTGTCATGGCTCAAAGTCCCTACGTTGGCGTTTGGCCACGATAGCATATGTGGTTAAGGTCCCAGACTCGAGGTAGTCCTGTCGTGAATGCGAACCTAATGCTGTTGAAGAACTGTGCCGTGTAGAGAAGCTGATGCATATTAAGTCGGTCGAGGCTCAATGTCCTCTCGTTGACGTGGAGTGGAAGTTCGGAGAGGGATGCCAGCTAAGTTGCCGTTCTATTCGCTTGACCATGGTTCAAAATTACGAGGTTCATCGCCAATAGCTCTCGTGTTATTTATTGTGCGACGTTAGTATAAACTCACTTACCTATGCTGGTGTTGTATTGGAGAAAGTAGGGTGCTTACTCAGATGCCATCCTCGACACTCGATCGTTCTTCAAAATTGTGAGGTCAATCATTATTAGTTTTTGGGTTGCCCTAGAGGGAGACTTGATAAAGACTTAAACTTGCATTGTCTGGAAGAAAATAATTTAATTAAATCAGAAATTTATTTATGAAAAACATTTATTTATACAAAAATTAAGAGTATAAAACTTGTGCATAAAATAACGTGAAGAAATTTTAATATTAGCTTAAAAAAAACTCCCATCGCAATTTATAAATTCAGTATATACTCGTATTTCTTTAGAATACTGGAATCTGTACTTGTAATATTATTTATTTTAGAAAATATGTAACAATTTTGTTGCCAGAAGAGCAAAATTATCAAATACTTAATTCACTGGAAGATAATTTTTGAGCTTTATATGAAAGATATAATTAAAAGTTTTCTCGTTCCCGACCAAAAATTATATGTTAGCAAATTATTCAGTGTGTTAATTAAGTCATAATTGAAGAGAGAGAAAAAAAAATCCGAAAATTTTTGCAGGGAAACTTGAAACAGAAAATTACTTTAAAAAGGTTTTTATTCTCTTTAATGATAATCTAGTACAAGAGCGTTAAGTGCTTTAAGTTCTTTACTGGAATTTTAGAGTTTTAAAAAAAGCCTTTACACATGCACTAATTATACATCTTTTGAATTAATCTCGGTCTTGTTTTCGTGAGAAGTACTTAAAATTAGTTTAAACAATTGTATCAAAAAACAATGCATTATATATGTATATATATATATATATATGAAATAATTTTTTTATCACTATTTGGCGAGTGTGAAGGATTCCTTATTTATAGATCATTATTATTGATGGTTGACAGTGGCGCACACAAGGGCCGGAACCCCCCAAAAGCCCTTGATTTTTTTTCGATTGATTATAATTCTATGTGGTACGTAAAAATTGTTTGTTTTTAATAGTTAATTTTATTAATTAATGCTAATTATTTATTTATGAATAAATTTTTTACTGTTTTTTGTTCCCGAAAATCGACGAAATTAAAAGAATATGTTGGGCGGCGTATTGAAGCATGGTACGAGAACAGTGGACTTTCGACCTTGGACACCCCACCCCCTCCCTTGAAAAATTCCTGTGTGCGCTACTGATGGTTGATGTGTTCTTTGGATGAGATTGATGAGGTGTAGTCCTGTGATTATTTAAATCTGTTTTATTCCACATCTTGCAACATATAAGCATGTTAAACATAAAGCATGACGAGGACGACACCACACACAACAAAGAAAACGAAAGCACAATGAGCTGCAACCGGCTACATTGAAGGCAGACAAATACAGAAGAGAAAAAGCGCGTTTCCAGAAATTTGGTTGTATTTATAGGCAGCTCAAATCACATGATCCGAGTGGGTGGATAGATGTAGTTCAAGATACTCTCGTTAGGCGGCTGGCTAACTTACTACTAGAATGTGGGTCCTAAAGGGATGGACCAATTTCGCATAATTTTAAACTATGGTCAAGGGAGGAAGACAACACCTGAGCTAGCACCCTTTACACCTCCTCTCCAAACTTCCACACCACGCCACAGGAGGATTTTCAGCTTTGACGGATTTAACGTGCATCATCCTCTCTACAAGGTGGATCTGTATTGATACTGCGAGCGAACTCATGACATGCCGGTCCCGAGCTACAGCTTACCAATTATTTAACCCTTAATAACAGCAAGTTTTGAATCATTTCTGTAAGCAATTATCTAGATTTAATATTCATTAATTTTTTTAAGTACATACTTTTGTTTCTACTTATTTTTGTATTTTCGTAATATCTGCATCTCTAACAAATAGTGAGTGAAAGAATATTAACGTCGCACTGATTAGCAACACGAGGGCTGTTGGCGACGGTCCGCGTAATTTTGAACCATGGTCAAGTGACGCGGACGACACCTGAGCTGGCACCCCCTCTCCTAACTACCACACCACACCAACGGGAGGACGTTTGAGCTCTCAACAGATTTAACGTGCATCGCTCCCCCCCCCTACACGGTGGGTCTTTAGTGGTACTAGGATCGAACTCATGACACGCTAGCAATGATCCGATGCCTAGACCACTCGGCCACCGTGGCCGTACCACTGTATGTGACATTAATAAACTCTCATAAACTCATCACCAGTTCTAAAGTAGATCCACTTATATTTTTCTGGTGCAAAATGGTTGACACTTGTGGATGTTAAAAAATGAAATTCTGAAAATAATACGGAATTCTATTTTTCAGTTAGATGATATTTTCTAGCATTCTTAAAAAAAAGTTCGAATATTGTTTGAAATACAATCGCTTTTATTTTAAGTTGTTTGAAATACTTAACTAATTTTTTTTGCCTTAAATTAATGGGAAGATGTTTTTCTTTGCAGATTTGTAAGCCTTCATGGTCCATCTGCAATTCAAAAAAGCTAATATTTCCTCAAAAATAAAATAATAATAACGTACGTGTGCCGTCTGTATCAGATGTAAGAAGAAGGAAGAAAAAAGCTATTGTGGTAAAATAAAAGCATGTTTACATGCTCTGCGACCTCCTGCAGTTCACCACATCCAGCCCCCATTCATTAAACAGCGCACCGCTTCCACTTGAATATCCACGAAAGCATCTCTGACATAAGCAGAACAAGACAAGAACACGGCCTCGTCAATAAATCCATTTGCTCCAAGCACTTCCGTAAGCCGTCTGAAATCCAATTCTTGAACAACACGCAGCCTCCAACACAACGTAATCCGCAATGACACGTAATTCTATTCACTACAATCGATCATAGCGTTAAGTTCTCGGCAGAGAAATGGCGGAACATCGAATAGAATAGAATTATGTATCAGGATAGCGCTTCGCCTATCTTCGATGCCAAAAGGAACACGAGGACCATAAAAATGGTTGGTGAATTGGAATCATGGCGAACAAGCACCTTCAGGAGAATAAATTTGGTCCCTTGGAAAACGAAGGGTCATGTGAATCCCAAATAGTCATGTTCCAGAACTGATTCATAAACCACCTTTTGTGTGAGATCGGGAGGGTTTCTTTAGGGTCCATTTTCGAATAAGAAGCAGAACCCCCCAGCAGGATTTGATGTGGAAGAGGGAACAAACTCGGGCTTTTCACGCGTTTTGTTCAGTTTTTGTCGTCTGGGTGTCAATAGGGGGTTGGCGTGCCGATAAAAGGAGTCGGGAGAGAAAAAAATAGATGATAAAGTGGAATGGAAAATAATAGGCCATAAAAAGAGCAGGTAACTTGACAGACTTCAGACGGTAAGGTGGAAAATTCCCTTAAGGGTTTCCTAAAGCGCATCATTGAAGTTTTTGGGTAAGATTGATCGCCAAAGTGGCGACCGGATTTTAAATTGGTTGCAATAATCTGGGAAAGAGATAACAATAAATTTGAATATATTTTCCCCCATAATTTAACAGACGTATTAAATTTTAAAAGGTTTAATCTTCGGAGAAATTCGAAGATATATGAAAATTAGAAATAATCTGGAATTAAAAACCACTTTCATGATAGAATAATTCAGAGGAAAATAAACATTTGTAAGATGTCTTCAATTGAATTTAAAAGCTTAAAAATCTTTAAAATATTTGATTGTTCGTTACTTGATAAAGTAGTTAGATTGATGTTAATTAATTATTTAAACATAACATTATTATTTCATAACGAAATGCGTCTAATTAACATTTCAGGATGGTGATTTTACATAACAATAATTTTAATGATACAAATGTGTATCTTGAATGAGAATTAAAACGAATAAGATAATCAAAAAAATATTATAGGCATTAAAACAATATAATATTATGTTATAAGATCAAATAGCATATTAAAGTATAGGAAAAAAACAATAATTGACACTTCACGATCGAGAAAAACTAATTCCAACAAATGAGCTTATTTCGAAGTCGCATTAATTTTATATGTCAGTAGTAGCTAGCCTGGTGGCTATAGTCTCGAACTCGTGCACGGCGTGTCATGTGTTCGAGTGCTGGAGCCACTGAAAACTCTTCGCATAAAGAGGTTGATTCAGGTTAAATCTGTCCAGGCTCGAAATCTTCCCGTTGGGATGGTGTGGTAGTTTGGAGAAGGGGTGTCGTTCAGGTGGTTCAAAATTTCGACGTTGATAAACACTTCCTCGTGCTATTTTTAGATTAAATTTTAAAATGTCTTGATTCATAATACGTGGCCACGGTAGCCAAGTGGTCAAGATATCGGATCATGGCTAGCGTATCATGAGTTCGATCCCAGTACTACCAAAGACCCATTGTGTAGGGGAGCAATGCACGTTAAATCTGTCGAGACTCAAACGTCCTCCGTGTGTGTGTGGTAGTTCAGAGGGGTGCACTCAGTGTCTCCGCTCACTTGACAGGTTCAAAATTACGCGGTTCGTCGCCAAAAGGCCCCGTGTAGCTGAACAGTGCGACGTTAATATTCACTCGATTGATTTATAATACACAAATGTCTGACTCCTATTTCCTTCTAATTATTCGTCTATATGCATTTAAGGGGGGAAATCCGAAATTAATTGGTTGTAATTTACCCGAGATGAGGATATATTTTATTGTATGATTTTTTTTCAATCATCTTTTGTATATTTACATACTATGGTCGTCAGTTAAGGATTGTGGTGTAAAAAGAGAGATATAACAGTTGAAGTAGTCGTAATCTCTTAATAATGTAATACAAATTAATATTATTTAAAGTATTTAAATACAAATAAACAAAGCATTTATACCTAAGTATGTTTTTTTTTTGTTGATTTTCTTGTAAAACTTAAAATACATATATTTAGAACTTTTAATTTATCTTTGTAATTATTTAACGGAAATCATATTAAAAAGAAAAGTTCACGTATCAAAAATAATAATTAAAAAGTACTTAAAATTGCTGTTAAATGACAGAGCATCTCCATGATAGAAAAAAACTCAAAATAATACACTATTTATTTTCATACTGTCCATTTTATTAAAACTGATAAGGCTGTTAATTTTTTTTTTCCTGACCAGATAAACTCTTGAATACTTAGTAACACTTTTCAACTGATACTAAAATCTCGCCTCACCGCAGACCAAACTTCGCCAAACATAGAAAACACCCCAAAACTGAGGTTCATTCACAAAAAAACCGTCGACATGAGCATCCCACAAAATACCCATCCATTGTGCAACATTCTCAGGACAGATGGCTCGTGTACGAACAAGCCCTGCTACAAGAACCGATGCACATCAACAAAAAGAGCATCCAGCTAGAACTTACCTAAAAGCCGCCCTGCCGGTAAAGGAAATAAAAGGAAAAAATATAAGAATAAATAAAAGAGGCTTTTTTCCCCTTCTAAAGGAAACCCAAAGACGAAGAACCCTTTGTGAACAACTTGCACTGTTAGTTTCCTGTCCTAACAGCCAGAGTGGCATCTCGAATTTCGTTCCTTATTTTGTTCTTTTTCTTCTCTGTGGCAGGTAAAAGCTGTTTGCCATTTCGTTCCAACATCTGTCCGATGCTTGGGCTTCGGCACCTGATGCCCTTATCGTGTCGTATATCTTGGTCTAAGAGTTGAAACAGATGGTATCTATGCCATGGATACTTGATGAAGTCAACTGATTGCAGATCTCGACCACTGATAGTGCAACAAGTCAGGAGTATCAGTGTAATTCCAGAAGTACGCTGAGTTTAAGAAGGAAATCGTTGATATAAAGCCCAATTGTGGGGTACCAGTTAGGTACAGAACTATCAGATGAATCCTTAGGACATAAATCTTCATTGGCTGGAGTGGTAATACGTTAGTCGGAATGCCATTAAATGTCAATTCCGATTGATGTCTCAATAAAGAATTCTCGGTTGCGAGAGTTTCAAGCGTTATTAAAACGGTTGTACAGGTTATTAACTTCTGAGAATGGCAGTGTACAATTAAATAAATTAGAGGATAATGTTTTTATATCTGCTTTTAATGGATACTTGAAATTATAGGATTATCATTTCGGTTGGGTTGGGTTGAATTAACGATGTATTATGGAACCACTGATTTACCACATTAAATCATAAAATGAGGATTTAATAACAAGCATGTCTCAAACAGAAACGGGGAGAGGAAGCTCTTGAATTTTTTTAGAATAATTATATAATTAGTTAACTAATAATTGGTCAAATTAGTTAAAATAATTGTAAAAAGATTGAGAATATGGATTCTGTTTTTTCCTGTTATATGATTGTCATATTTAATTTACTAGCATAACAAACATAAAATCAGACGATAACGTTAAATAGCAATCGATTGAATAAACATATATCGATTCAAAAATAATTGTTGCCACAGTGCTAACTGAAATAATTAATTACATCTTTCTTAACTGTTGAATCTGTGGCATGCGTTAACACGTATTTTTTTCCCGAATTTAATCTTGAAATAACTTTTGAATTCTTAGAAATATTTTATAACAAATTTAAGAATAAAAATTATTAAAATCAACTCTCTCATGAACTCACCAAAACTCGTATAGGAATTTGAAGGTAATAAACTCTATTGAATAAATACAGATTGACAGTGAGTATACCTAAGTTGGAAACATTATTCTTAATTTAATTAATTTTTTGTGTATCGTCATCATGATTAGAATAAATTTTTAAAGCGTATTTTTAAATATGAATAATGAATTTAAACTTATCTAAAATAACTTTATCACCGAGAAATTTCATCACAGACAAGGAATTTACACAATTTTTAAGAAAATCGTTTTTAACTGTTTGTCTAGATACATATAAAGACTAATTTCTCCTATTTTATTAAACATAACTAAATAATTTATGATGTAACAAATGAACAACATATAACACTGATTACCCTTTTTTCTTTAAAATCCTATCAAATAATACAGAAGTAAACAATAGAAAATCAAACTTAGAAAAAGTCAGTGATAGCAGAAGCACGTCTGATTTGACTCCTAAAATTTTTTTTTATTAGATTTCAGTTTATTGCAAGGAATTGAAGTTATAGCTTATACTAGTGAGTAGATTTTTTTTCTTTGAATGTATAGAAAACATTTAAGTAGTACTTAAAATAAAAATCCTAATACGTCTTAAGTATTCCCCTTTAAATGTTCCTACATGTATATTAAATATTCCTCCATTATTAAATGATGTAAAAAGAGGATTGAGAATATAAAATGTCGATTTTTTATTTTTATTTTATGAATTTATACAGAAAATTGATAAATTAATAACATTGAAAGATGCTAACTGATTGATGGAATATATGATCGAAAATAGAATGGAGTAGCGTATAATCTTTAATGAGTTTTACAGTAAATTATATTGACCCACTAAAATTATTTTTCTTTTGGCTAACACTCAAAAAATATTTTCAATCATTGGACTCATTGCATACGAATACATCCTTAAATTTTGAAAATGGCAGTGAGTTCCAACCAAAAAAATCTAAAGCATAAGCTCAATCTTTTGTTTGTATTGTTATCGCAATACAAACAAAATACAAAATAAATACAAAATTAGCTTTTTTCGTAAACTGAGCAGAAAAATTTCGCTTCAAGGTCAAAAAACATGTATTTACCAGTTTAAAACACAAGAAAAAGACTGATGCATCATGTGGAATTTTAAGTAGCTCTAATTATCTTTTATTTTGATTGTAGTTTTCCCGTCTAAGTTGTCAAACTTAAATAAAATTGTATTTTAAGACTTAATTATCAATATCCTCATTGAGAAAAGCATTGTTTTGAAAAGAACAGCTTTCCTTTGAATATTGCGCAGCAAAAAATAATAAAATATCATTCTGACAAGCCTGTTATGCAAGAAAATAATTATTTATAAAGACTTATTAATTATAATAGTTAAGACTTATTATAATGTACATCATATTTTATAACTTGTCAGGAATATTACAGTTTGTAAGAACTTGTTCAACATAGTAATTTTAGAAGAGACGAAAATGACGTTATGTGGTTAGATAATACGCACTAAGAATTTAGTTTTAAAATTATTTAGTATTTCAAATAGCTTATTTTTTAAAATAAGCTATATGATGGATTGAGTATTATGTCTAAAAACTGCCACCGGCGTATATATCCGTCTCGCTCCACCAGTGCGGTAAGTGCCCGGACATATATATATGTTTTTCCAAAATATGATTCTTTTCTTTGCACCGCTATCAGTAAAACTATTCTGAAAGTTTTGGAATGCAATAGCATCACTCTCACAATATTTGCAAAATATTTACTTATTTCAGAGAAAATTTTCTTTTCTGTGCCTTTTTTTTTTCTCGCAATACACCGAAAACGCGTGCCTATGGGAAAAACGGAGGTACACGACAGCGAATTTCGTACCTATTAACTGCAGTTAAAGGGTTAATCAGAACTTTTCAGGACGCAAATTAGTTTTGGTTTTTATTAACTGCATCAACTAACGAGATAAACACTAAAGAAATGTAAATTTTAAATAAGGTAGTAATTAATACTACCCAACTTAATTTAAGAAACGTAGTACATTTAGACACACATTTTCGTTCTAAATTTTACATTGCCACCCTAAAATATTGAAACTGTATACCATATTTTTTCAAATCTAAGCCGTCCTCAAATTCTCAAGAAAATAATGTAAAAAATTGTGAATTTTTTTTAAAAAAAAGTAGTGTAAAAGGGTTTATTGATTTTCAACATTTATAGAATTAAAATAATTTAAAATGAGAACTAATAAGAAGTTGATTTATTTTACTAACCTTAAAATCTTTTAAATAATGGGTTGGAGGGAAAGTTCTGTCGTATTTTAAATAGGCGGGTGATTTCTCTTGTAAATAAAAAAAAAACATCTGGCTAGTGAGTCATTTGGATTTTTTCTGTTTTTTTAGCTGCTGTATAATATAAAAGGAGTCTTTTTTTTACCGTTCATCATTTACTTGTGATATTTAAAGTGAAAAATATGTCAGTAGTTAATGTGCATTTAAGACACTGCATTTTGTATGAATTCCAAAAAGGAAGCAACGCATCGGTTGCATGTAAAAATTTATGTGCAGTATTTGGAAAAGATATTGTAAATGTTCGTACTTGTCAAAGATGGTTTAGCAAATTTCGTTCCGGGGATCTGAGCCTCTAAGAAAGTGATCGATCTGGACGACTATCCAAGATCGATAATGATGTTTTGCGATGCATGTTGGAAAATAACCCACATTTAACAAGTCGAGAAATTGCAGAAGAGTTTGGCATTCATCATAAAACTGTTGGTGATCACATTAAATCTCTTGGGTTTGTGTTAAGGCAAAGTGTTTGGGTTCCACATGAATTAACGGAAAAGAATTTGTCTGATCGTGTAAGAATGTGTTCATCACATCTGATTAGACACAATGTGGAGCCGGTTTTGGACAAGATGGTTACTGGAGATGAAAAGTGGATTCTTTACGAGAATCTTAAGAAAAAAAATCTTGCTGCAAACCAGGAACATCATCAGCAACAGTTCCAAAACCAAGTATCCATCGACGAAAAGTACTGCTTTGTTTTTGGTGGGACAGGAAAGGTCCAGTGTACTACGAGTTTCTGAAACAGAGAAAAACCAATAACGCGGATCTGTACTGCAATCAGCTGAATAAATTGAATGCAGCTATCAAAGAAAAAAGGCATGCATTAGCGTGTAGAAAAGGAATAGTGTTCCACCACGATAATGCTCGACTGCATACTGCAATGGTGGCTCAACAAAAACTGAATGCGTTAGGATGGGAAGTCCTTAGCCACCCACCGTATTCACCTGACAGTGCACCATCTGATTATTACCTGTTCAGATCTCTGCAAAATTATCTAACGGGAAAAAAATTCAAGTCTTTTGAAAATGTTTCTAAGGCAGTTCCTGGCTATTTTAATTCCAAGGACGAGAACTTCTACAAAACAGGAATTCACAAGTTACCTGAAAGATGACAATAGGTTGTAACAAATAACGGAGCATATATAATTGATTAAAATTAAACACGTATTTTTATAAACGAACTCAAATATTTTCTTTAAAATACGACAGAACTTTCCCTCCAACCCATTACATACCTACATAAACCTGTAATTGCTCTAACTGTTAAGAGTATCATGTTCAATTTCCCCATGTAACGAATTTTCCCTGTTCACACTTTCACCCAATTTTCAGTAGCATTAACATTGGCAAAAAGAGTGAGGCTTAGATTCGAATAAATGCGGTAGTAGTATAATGAATATATCATTATATTTTTAAGGACTAGATTAACTAAATTATATTTTTAAAGACTAGATTAACTAATTTATATTTTTAAGGACTAGATGGCTCGTTTATAACGAAATACCTTACGTATAAATTACTTAAAAAGGGAGAAAGAGGCAACTTTATTTAAAAAGAAAACGGGGGCATGAAAACACACAGAGAATGTTCGATTGAATTGATAAGCAAAATTTTTTGTATTGCTTATCAAATAAAAAAGAATAATCTTCTATATTTAATTATCTTATTACTTTTCTTTTCACAATACTTAAAATCATTTTTTTCCCTTTCCTAAACTTTCCATGAAAAATAATTCGTTTGTGAATTTAACTTATCATCCCTCTGCGAGCGTAACTTACATAAATATAACTTTCGATATTTTTTCAAAAAAATAAAACCTGTATAAAATAAAATGATATATAATAAGAAAGCGTGTTTTAAAAAAGTATGTATAAATTATATCACAACTACTTTTATTCCTGTCAAAATCACAAATTTTGAAAATCGCATGTTAACACATCAAACTTTTTTTAAAAAAGTAAATCATAATAACAAAAGAAATCCATGCAGAAAAGCATATCGGGAAAAAAATCCTTTAGAAGATAGATACAACAGTAAAATAAATAAATAAATGGAAGTTTAACAAAAAACAACACAAAAGAAATAAGGTCTCAACTTTTCAAAATCCTCTCGCCCTAACAACGAACAAATACATACACACATAAGTTTTAATATATACTTTCATGCATGTATGGATCAAAATGGGAAATAAGATACTCTTCAAAGCCAACTCGAACTTCCCTAAACGATTCTTGTTTCCCCATCCTTTTAAAAAGAATGGTAAAAAAAGGGAAAAAATAGAGAAAGGAGATAAGAACAGCTGCAATTTAAGAAAAATCCTTCTAAGAAGGAACCGGAAAATCGTCCAATTGTTGACCTGCAAGCGATCTTCTTTTGTCGGGAATCCTTCCTCACCCCCCATCTTCGAATACCTCCACAAAGGGGGAGGAGGGGTGGTCCTAAACCTTTAATCCGATGGACCAAATGAGACCGAGTTGCCGGTATTGATCCAAGAAGAGGAGAGATCAAGTTAGGGGAAGAAGGAACTTTTCGATGCACGTCTGTGCCCTTTTGATTTTGCCACCCTTAGAATGGGTCCCTTATCGTTTAGATGGCAGTTGGACACATAATAAAGGGGCACGATCGAAAGGGAGGGGGTGCAGTAATCGCGTACGAGTGTCGATTGCAAAGCAGCCATGTTGGGAGGCTTCCTGATCAGTTGTTTTGTCTTTGTTGTTGAAGCGGTGAACGTGGAATGGGAAGGTGCCATACAGGTCGATGATGATATGGGCCTGTTGGAGATGTTATTTTGTTTTTGCTCATGGGGTTTTCCTTGTATGAAATAATTTAAAAAAACTAAAAAACACGCTTTTATAGTGAAAAAAAATAATAAATAATTCTTAGTATAAAAATAAAATGATTAACGAGAAAATTTATGACATTGGGGTAAATCGTAGGGTGATCTACATTAATTGTAATAATACCTAACTAGTTCTATTCCGGAGTGCTGAGTTAGTGTAAAAATGTATAGTACAAAACACCCCACGCTTTTATCCCAATGACATTAATTTTCTCGTTATTCATTTTATTCTTATATTAAGAATTATTTTTTTAGTTCGATTTACTATAAAAGCGTGTTTTTTAGTTTTAAAATTATAATGTATTGTTCGGTTTTTAGTCCGATCTACAAGAAAAGCGTGTTTCTTTAGTTTTTTAAACTGTCATTTAATCATTGTTGAATTTATCTTTTAGTTTGATATTTGTTTTAACATTTATAACCCCCGTGCACCACGCAATGTATAACACGGGGCATACAACACAGACAGAAGAAAGGATTACAACACAAACATCCATGCCTTCTCCGGGATTCGAACCCAGTCCCTACGGCACGCAGTCAGCTTCACTGACCGGATGGGCGGCTAGTTTGATATTTGGAGCCGGAATAATCACCTTTTAAAAGTATTGCTACAATGTTAAAGCAGTTAGAACATAAATTATTTTTTTCACATGCAGAGTCTTTTTTTTTTTCCATTTGCAGAAAAATTAGACAATTGTTTATATTATAGTAAGAAATCCTTTTCTCACATAAAGAGGACACTTTTTTTGTTTGGTTAATTTTTGTTAACCACAAGTATATTCTTTTTTAGGGTTAAGCCTTCATCTTTTAGTCGCCAAATCTGGAAATGGTACATGGGATTAGTCACCAAATCTGAAAATGGTATATGCAATAAGTCGTTAATTCTGGAAGTGGTATATGGAATTAGTCGCCAAATCTGAATAAACGTTATTCCTGATGTCCTGATCAGGGCAATGGAACAAAATTATGAAATTATTGTATTGTCATCGGTCCCTGATAAGTGTGCAAAATTTCGAATTAATCTGACCTTTTAAAGTGGGTAAAAATAGAGTTCAAAGATTCCGTTAGATACAAGTGAAACTTATAAAAGCGTGTTTAAAAAAACATGATTAAGTACTATTAATGATTCATTAAAAGGTGAAAAAGTCTCATTGAAAGTACATTCAATAAATTTGGAGACTTGAGGGGAAAAAACGCTTTTTCTCTCAGGAAAAGTAATGATATATTAGAAAAAAATTTTGTGTGTGGTGTAGCATTTAACGTTTTCGTTTAATGTAATACGCTTGAAGAAAAGCATATATAATCTAATCCATTTTCTTTACATAAAAATCGTAACTTCCTTGTACATTCCAATGTACAACACGAGATCGACAGACTTTGTAATTAAGTAATTTGAGTAAATTCGCCATTCTCTCTTCTTCTTTGTAACCTCTCTCCCTCTCCATATATATTTGTGTGGTAGTGTTGGCGAATGGAATATTTTTTTTATTTCCATTATCAAGGTTGTGGTTGTAACTGTTGTTGTAGTGGCTAGGAGTAGTTTAGTACAATGAAACATCTTCTTAAGTAGCATTCAACATTTTTTACAATCACACACACATATAAAAAAAACTACTAGACAACACTTAGAGTTTCGATATCACAGCAAGTAGGCAAGAGATAAAAGCGGGTGGTGGGCTACACTATGAAGACAAAAAAAAAAAAAGCTTTTCCAGTATCTTGTGGCATTTTATAATAAGCAACAACAGAAGTCTTGGTATCCGCGTGATTTTCGTGGACGGACCCTACCATTAGTGGAAAGATATTGTTCGATAGATTATGATGCAATCCTACTTTAAAAACGCACGCTGATAATTTTCTAGAGATACGGTTATGATTATCTCGTAATGCGGGTAAGCTAATTAATTATTTATGCGTGAGTCCTGAAGGTTAGGACCATTACAAATTAAAAAGTTATTTAGATGAAATTAAAGGGAATTACTATATATATATACATGGGAGAGTGCGCGTGAGAGAAAAGAAACTCTCATTAAAGGGAATATTATAAAAAGTGAAAAAATCATATTGTTAATAAAATTTACTTTAAAATATATAACACAATATGACCATTTTCAGAAGTAGAATATTTTCTTTGTGTTATTTTTTTTATTCTTAAGTTTAATTTGGTTACTTTAGTTATTTAATTAAATAAATATGCATTCTTCATAAATATGCATTGGATAAATCTCCTGATCACAAGCCATAACCACATAATAAGAAGTACATGTGAGTTCATTCTCCCAATTTCCATTTAAACTGATTGAAACTGAAAATTAAGAAATTTTCCTTATTTTGGAGTAGCAGCTTTTACTGAAAATTTTAAAATTTTAGTTTATTTAGACAAAACACAGTGCTACCTAGGATACATGCATATAAATCTGTAATGAAGAATAATTATCCCGATAATTTCAATAATTGTTATTTTAGTTAATAATTTTCCTACCTAAAATAAAAAAAAGCAATTTATACTCCTTTCACATTAAAATATTTAAATATTTAACTTATTGACATTATAATTTTCATCTAATTGAAAAAAAATTGTGCAATATTTCTACTTTTTTTTAAAATTATAAATTTGAAAAAATAAACCAATATACGTAAATATAAATAAGAATTATTCAAAACAGATATAAAATAGTTTATGCTTCACGAAGGCTATCATCATGTAAGAGCAATTGCTTCAACTTGGAATAGAACCTAACATAACGAAAAATCTATTCTGTGGAATAAAGAGTGGAAGTCTAGAATTTTTCTGTGAATATTTTTAAAATAGAAATTTAGATCCTTTGTGTTTTACTAATATGGTAAATGCACTCTGTATGTTTTACTAATATGGTAAATGTACTCTGTATGTTTTACTAATATGGTAAATGTACTCTGTATGTTTTACTAATATGGTAAATGTACTCTGTATGTTTTACTAATATGGTAAATGTACTCTGTATGTTTTACTAATATTTTCGATCCGCGATATTGTTTTATTCATTAATACTTAATTCGATAGTGTTACAAAAATGTTCAATACTTTATCGACAAATAAAATATTTAATATAATAAGTTAAACGCAAAAAAAAAATTTATATCTTAATATTACTATTGAAGAATTTTCAAAGGAAACAGAAAAAAAAATATATATGTGTGTGTAGTGTGTATTTCAAAACATAAACGGAAACGAAACATCTAAACTTTCTCATTCCTTATTTGATTTTCAATTATATTCATACATTGTGAATCTTCCCCCGACTTTCTAAAATAGTTTTTAATTTAAATATTTGAATGACACACAAGAATTCTTTATTAGTCCTAAAAATATCACTATAAATTTCTAAATTAATTTTTTTTTCTTTTAGCCTTAAACCTATTTTTATTATTTTTAAATGTAAAAATCAGAAATAGCTGCAATGATGTTAGTTATTATTTAAATTGAACATAGAATCTTTATCGTCAACATTACAAAGAGTAATGTTGAGATTTATATTCATTACATAAAATTATCGCACATATTTTACGATTTTAAACGTAATATTTGTCATTTAGTAAATTCTAGCTTTTATTTGTTATAAATAAATTATAAATATATCTTTAATTGAACATTATGAATTAATATACAAAGAATATATGTGTGTTAATGCTTGCTATTAATTTTTTTTATTACTGACTTATTTGTGTAGATATGGACAATAGACATATTTTTCTGCATAGATTTGAAGCATTTTGCCAGAATTCATTTACACTAAGATAAACTATTACTTCTTTCCTTTCAGTTTTCTAAATTTATGAGTAAAACCAACTTTGAAATTACAAAGAATAATCTTATATGAATCTAATACAAATAATTTTTAATATTAATAATTGTAACATCGAAAATACTTGGAAAAAATAAATAAGTAAAATATACCATTTTGCAACACTCGCATCATATTTCTTCTATTCTACATAATATAAAAATATGTAAGGTTTTTCTTTTTAAAAAATTTGTCAGTTAATTAAGTATAATTTATTAATGTGTCATTACTTACCTCTGAATGGAACCGAACCGAAGAAAGAACTTTTCGAATTAATAAATTATGACATCGAAAACCTTTCGTATTATGTACACGTATCATGTTCGAAATTCGAATGCATTATCCAAGAGAGACTGACAAGACGAACAATTATCGTTTGATCTATTTGTATTCGATATTCAGAAAACGAAAAACGATCTAATTTCAAAGTACAGTATCCATTACTTTATCATAGATCAGACAAGTTTCATTATCGATGCATATCGATTGAAAGACATTTAGACAGAAGATTCATCGATTTTAGAATTTAACAATCACCAATAAAAATTGAGTCATTACAGACATCATTAATCTTTATTACAAATATTTCAATGATTGGTAGAGAAACAATACAGAAGTTAATTACACCTTTTTTTCTTACAAACAACAGATAGAAGAAAAACTTATCAGATTTGGCAAATTGTTGACTCCTGATTTTCACCTGCCAGACTGTGTTCTAATGATTTTAATCTTTATCGTTTCCCTTGAGATTTGGTTTCCACTCTCAATGGTCTATCCGATATATACTACTCGATTTAGACGGATGATCTATTGTCTATTTATGGGTCCTGACAACTTTCTCTTTTTAAATTATTTTGATTGAAGGTACTTAGGAAAAAGAATGCTACTGTGTTTGTGTGACATTGAATAATAGACAGATTTGTAAATTGTTTCTTCTGAATTTTACTAAAAGATACAATTAAAAACAATTCTATCCCAAATAAAATATAGATGCAATACTTTTTAATTACTTTCATATTACTTATAAATTAGAAATATCTGGAAAAGTTTTATAAATTCATAAATTCATTTATAAAAAACATATGTGTATCAGAAAATTCAAATATTAGAATTTTAGAAAAAAGAAAAATTTATCCTACGTTCTTCTATTTATTTGTTTATTTATTTATTTGTTATCGATTTATTTGGTTTTTGTATTTAATCCTCCTTGGCCCTTTGCTTTTACGTCTGGAAAACTTATATATATATATATATATATATCTCAGCATAAACTTATAAAATATGTATTTATATAATTACACTTAAAGCACACTACGGTTAAATTCGACAATGAATCACAGCAAAATAAAATGCTTTTGACAGTTATCTAAGCTAAAACTCTATTTTCTTTATAAAAAAAATTAATGATTTTTCTCATAATTTAATTTTAAGATTGAATTTCTGAATAGAAATCTTATTCGGTGTGTGTGTTTATTCATTCCTTTAAAACATTACAACTAACTGAAATGAGATCCAAGAATTAATTCATTGCATTTCCTGATTGAATACAAGAATTCTGTTTCTGAATACTCTATTTCTTTAAACATTTATATATATATTTTTTTGAAATTTTAAAACATTACATATAGATTTTTTTACATATTAATATATTTGCTTTTAAATGAAATAAAAATAACTTAACACTTAAACAATGAACTGCTTATTTATTTATTAGAAAAATACATACCGTTACTTGCACAAATATATAAGCCAAAATTTTAATATTTATAAGATATTTTTATTCAGATTCCCTTACACAGATTTCTGTTTTCTTAAATGCATGAAATGTATTTTGAAAATTTATCTATTCAAAAATCAAAACATTGTTTTAGAATTTAGATGGCTTAAGTGACAAAATATTTGTGTGAAAGTAAAATGTTTTTATTCATTTACTTTTTTAAGATATTTTGCAAAGATAAAAAATGTTCGATGTTGTGAATTCCATCTGTACATCTGACGTTAACGTTAATTCTAATCCACCAATACTAGTAGCGCCATCTCTCGGGAAATTTACAGTTCTTAAAAACTTCATAGTGCAGATATAGTTGACAGCAACATATGCATGTTTCAAATAACAAATTACTGAAAATCAAAAGTTTTCAAAAAATGACAGTATTTAGACTGCTGGGCAATTGTATAAAACATTCGAAAAATAAATAAATAGTGTATTCTCTTTTTCCCCATAAATAAATTTAGTTTTTTCAATAATTTAAATAACGGTGATTCATTTAATTTTTTTTCTCTATATTGAAATGTTGATACAGACCTCTAGGATCTTATTTTATAATAAATATTTTTAAATAAATCAAATGGGATTTAATGATTTGGTGCTATTTATTAAAATTCTAAGTTTATCGCTTTTTATCAAGTAAGAAGCCGAATAACAACTTTTATAAATTTCATACCCTACTTTTCTTAAAGGTCATTTAATTAACTGTTGTCTTTTTCTTTTTATTTTTGTCAAATAAGAATTGATTGGCAGAAAAAATATTATGTGACAACTGTTAAATATCGTTACAATGAATGCCACATACATTCGTACAACGTGAAAAATTTCATTCCAACTCATACAAAGGAAGATATAAATGGCTAAGACACCTATTTAGCAACAGTTTTGGATTTAAAAAAAAATGTTCCACAATTCCACCCCAGATTGCATAATAATATTTTTCTGAATTAATTAACTCTATAGGTACAATACAGCGAAATATATCTCATCACATTGTGAAAAAATATCCACTTGAAATCATTAAAAATACACTTTCGTGTCAAAACAGAATTTTATTAAGGCCCGAAACTCATTCAATTTTTAACTTACACTCAATAAAGTTAAAAAATTAAAGTCCCTAACTTGATGTTTAAATGCTAAACTAGGTCTTATAGCTCAAATAATAAAATCTAAGGCCCACAAAACCTATGATATAAATCCATGGAATAGGTTTCGAACATAGAATAATTTGGCCTTATCTCATTACAGAAATTTAATACTTACATAATTTTGCTAGGGATAAAAATAATAAATATTATTATTTTCTTTTTCCATACCATCAAACATTTCTTTTCTTTCGATCTCAGAAATACATGTACCACGCAAAAATTCGTTTTTAAACATGAGGAACCGAACGAATCCGGTTGCAACCAGTTGTTACTGATCACTTCTTATCAAATGGCGAAATCATACGACTCAGGGGAGAAAAACTCCCCATTTTTTTAATATAAAAGGATAACTTCCAAATGACAAAAACAATCAAAGTCATTTGAAACTCCCACCATACCTCTTGGAGAAAAAAATATTACAAAATGAAACACCCAAAAAAGGAAGTCTGCGATTAGCAAAGGGAATATACGGCTTAAGGGATTTGCATTATTTCGAATGTGCTAAAAATGTTTTTAAAAAGAAAAGGGTTCTTTTTTTTTAAAAAAAAAAAAGAAGAAAGAAGAGGTGTGTGGGGAGAAAAGGAGATAAATTTACAATTTTTAGATGGATTAAAGGAAGTTTGGGGTGGGGGAAGATTTTACCGACAAGAAGAAGAGCAAAAAAGAAGACTTAAAAAAAAAGTTCAATCCGAAATTTCTTTGATTGTCATCAGAGGGGGATAGTTCGAGTATCATCGAATAAAAAAAAATGTTTCACCGCTGTGAAATATCGTAAAGAGCGGTCTTTTTGATCGATTTCTTTCTCTCTCTCTCTCTTTTTTCATTCTTTGTTCTTATAAAAAAATTTTTTTTTTAGAATGTTAGTTTTTTTCTCTTCCTTTTTAACATAAAAAAATAAGACTCAAAAGCAACCGCGTTTCACTGCAGAAGTACACATCTCATCCTTCATTCCGTTCCTTTGTAGAATAAATCTGGAGGCAATGTAACTTACACAAGAATTTTATTTATTCAAGCTTTTGTACGGAAGTCACATTTTTTTCTTTCTCTTTTTAACGAAAAACACATTTTTAAGTATGCATTGTATTTGTGAGCTGCATGATACTGTACATCTGTAACCATTTTGTATTTCATGAATATTTAAAGATGATATATTAATTAAAATTTAAAAAAAACTGTTTATAATATTTTTTTTTTTGTAAAATAAGGTTTCAGATGCAAATTTGTTACTAAAAAAACAGTAAAATTTTAATAAATTCACAGAGTTGTTGTTTCTGATGCCACCTGACCGGCGAGTCAGATCGACGCCGACGAAATTCATCGCAACAGGCTCCCGTGGCTTAAAGGTAATTTGCCCGCTTCGGGCCCAAGATTGCGAGTTCGACCCCGGCTGGAGTCGATAGATTTTCAAGATGCGAAAATCGTAGGCACGCATATCATGTGATTGATTATGTGGCATGTAAAAGATCCCTTGAGTATCCATTTGGCTCTGGTACTCTCGGTAAAATTAAATCACGGCAATATTTAGCATCCGACGAGTGAGTGAGTGAGTGAATATTAACGTCGCACTGTTCAGCTACACGAGGGCCTTTGGTGATGGACCTCGTAATTTTGAACCATGGTCAAGTGACGAGGACGATACCTGAGCTGCCAACCCTCCCACTCTCCTATCTACCACGCCATCGGAAGGACGTTTGAGCTCTCGACAGATTTTACGTGCCACAGACCGCAACTAGTTGGTGCCACCATGAAATGGCTCTCACATTTGTGGCCGTGTCTGCAAAGGCTTAGTTGATAAAATGCAGCCCCATTGGGTGAAAAAATAATCGGGACAAGGAGCTAGTTTTTGCGTCTGTTGCTAGCCACTGCACCATCCAGGTGACATTACTAGTTAGGTCGGTACCCCTCCAACTTTAAGGAGAACACCCTGGGGGGAAGGTCAAAGACCTCCTACCTCTCTTCCCCGCCCACCAACCTCTCGAGAAGACTTGCGGTTCGATGAACAATTAGCCTCCATGCCGCACAATTGCTATGTATTTACAAACATCTGTATTGAGGTACTATTCCTACTTCCCTCTACCCCCCTCCCTTGTCTACTCTCTGACCCGGCTAGATGTGTAGAAGGAACTAATTGATCAGACGACATGATTTACTAAAATCGTTTATTTGTCACAATATTCAACACAGACACAATAATAATCCAATTAAGATAGTTTTGATCAATAACTAGAGCGCGATGGTGAGACCAGTTAGCATGAGGGTAATATTTACAGACATTCAACTTATTTCTACGATAACTTAAACAAGCTCGTTTTTAACTCGGACGAGCACTAACAATTTACTCTCTATTTCAATATTGAGCACAATACTTGAACTGTTGTAATTCAAAAGTCCTATAGCTGAGGTCTTGAACACTAAAAGTTGGTTTGTGCGATCACCTCGCATCCGAGCAATCCTCACTTTGGTAATCTTCAATTCTCACTTCACTTACTCTCAAAGTACGAGAGAATATAGAATTTATATAATAAACTTAATTTACATAATCACGTTTTCTTATCTTCGGTGAAAGTTGGTTGAAATAATTATTTCCCTTAAAGAATTCCCAAGGAGTTAGTAGAGCCGCGTATAGATCCGTCACACATCCATGCCTTCTCCGGGCTTCGAACCCACACCCTGCGGCACAGCAGTCAGCGTTATTGACCACTATACCTGATGGGTGGCTAAATATACTGTTCAAGAGACAAACTAATCTGCATATAGAGCTAAATACAACTGATCCACAGATCTGTGCTCAGTAGTGACCGTGGTAATTTAGTGGTTATGGTCCCAAATTATTCTAGACCGGCGTTGATTTCGTCGAATCGTGATTTTAAGTGAGAGTTTCTTAAACTGTGGAGGAGGCTCCCTAGGGAGGCGCGAGCATATTAAAAAGTCGAAAACAAGAGATTATTTTTAAAAAATTATCAACTTGTAGAAAGTAAACAAGCAAAATACATTCTGACGTAATAAAAAAATAAAATACACATTTACGCTGATGTAATACACTTGTAAATCTATCAGTACCGGATAACGTATTTTATAATTAATTTAACAATACTAAAAGTTAAGCAAGCTTAATAATTACCAGCGACCCCATGGCCTTGTCATGCATAAAATTATAGGTATACATAAATTAATACTTTTCTTGATAATTTGTACGGTTTAAAATTAATCCTTTAACTGCAGATAAAAATGTACGCTATTCGCTCCCCAATGCAACCTTCCGCGTAAGCGATTTATTGGGGGGGGGGGGTAGAAAGGAATAAATGAGCAAATCCTCTGAAGTAAGTAAATCCTTCGCAAACATGTCAATGTACTTCTATATTCCATTCCAAAGCTTTTGGAATAAAATAATTTTATGGAAGGCAATGCACAGAAAAGATCTTACTTCGGAAAGACGTATATATAAGTCCAGGGAAATTAAGGCGTTGACTGGGCAAGACGTTTATATACGCCAGTGTCAGCTTTAGCTTCAAAGTATAGTATTATTTAATTCAATACATTGTTATTGTATGGAAGGGAGGGCACGATGGAAATTATGATTGAATATTGGGTCGCAAATATTGAAAGTTTGAGAAGCACTGGTTTAGGTCCTGATGCCATTGAAGCCATGCCGTGTTCGGAGCCTGATGTAAGTTTAATCTTTCGAGTCTCAAGGTGGGATGGTACGAGAATTTGAAGAATGAGGTGCCAGCTGAGTGTCGAAAAATTACGAGATTCGTCGCCATTAGCCCTCGTGATACATTTTAGCGAGGCGTTAATAGAACTCATTTACTCAGTAATTTCAAGAATAGAATTTATTTATTTGATTAAATTAAGGAATCAAAAAAGATGTAAGTTAATAATAGGTTTTCTACAGAACAAGAAGTAACTTTCGCAGTTATATAATTTGTCAAAGGAGACCAACTTTCATTGGACAATAATGTAATATGGGTTAGAGAAATTTAGATCAACTAACTGGGAGGGGAAGTAGTCAGGTTGGAAGTTTCTGTAGCATTTTTGTGTTTCTGAAAAGGTGATTTAAACAGGGGCTTAGTTACCGCCTTATCAATGATACGTTTATCATAATGATATCCAGTTTTTGAAAAGAAAGATCTCAACAGAAGCTTTAGTTTATAATACAAATAAATAAATAAATAACATTGAACAAAAATAAGAATTCAATAATCAATGATTTTTAGTAATTGTGTTAAGCAGAATTCTAAAGTAGTATAATCAGTTGACTTTATGTTAAGCACAACACAGCCGTACCCCTATTTAGCGAAGTCGCTAAATCCCCCAAAAAATTTGTTGTGAGGAGAATTCTATAAATAAAGGTTCATCTTTTAATGTACTTTAAAAACCCCATAAAATATTTTAATTCATAAACACTATATATTATTTTTAAAAAAGTGATTATTCGTACTTTTTAAATAATTAATATCTATTCATTTTATATATCTTACCCATTAAAAAGAAATGTGCAGGGAAAACAAAAACAAAAAAATAAAAAAGACATCGTCGAGGAATACATTATATTTTCAACTTTAAAAAATAGTTTTATAATAAGGCTAATGAATTTTTAACGACATTTTCCAATTTTAAGCCTATGAGTAATTTTAAGCGTATAATATTATATAAACAGTAATTTTAAGCATATAACACCTAATACGTCCTTAAATTTAATTACTAATAAAATCTGTTAGTTTTATTTGAGTTTCTTGTTTGAAAAATTGTGGCCATTTCATTGCACTAGTTGAGTTAGGTACCTGGTAATACCAGTTCGAGGTCATTGATTCCCATAAAATGTGCTAAAAAAGAGAATAATTTTTTAAAAAAATATTCTAAATTATTTTAAAAATAGAGAGAGAAAAAATCGCACTACAAAAGAAAAAGTACGTCATACAGAAATGCATTTCGCTATTTGGAGGTTATATTACAAAGAAAATAGCACAACGTTCTTGGTTATAGGAAAAAGTTCGCTAAATAGAGAAATTTGGTAAAATAGAGGTACGTATATAGAGGTTCGAATGTATTTACCTTATCTTTATATTAAATAACATATTTGGTCAATTTCGATCATAATACATTATTATTTTCAATAATACTTTTTATGTTTCTTAAGTACCTGCATTTCTCCATTTTCAAGTAAAAATGAATTTTCAAAACATCACTTTCGTCAAATACCTCTGCTAAGTAATTCTGCATCTCACAAAACAACTCCTTAAGATCCGTTCCAACGGATCAAAAGCTCTGTCAAAAAATTCCTCTTCAGCGACATCATTACATCTTTAGAAAAGGGCGTACCACACTCTCCAAATGACATCGCCGTGGGTCGCTTGACCCCCAAGAAACCCAAACCCTCCGACTAAAAAGTAAGATGGGTGCGTCACACACTTCGTGGGCAACCCACTTCCAGTGAAAATGATACTCATCCTTTTGTGAATGTCTTTCACCGTATTTCATTCCATGGGATCCGTTCAGAGGGACTCGCTCTAACCTCTTGATTACAGTGCCGTGGCTGGCGAAGAAAACTTTTATTTCAGAATGAAACGCACCTGAGTGTTTTGTAAGGGCAGTCTTCAAAGGAAGAGTTCGGCCTGGCTTTGTGAGAGGATGAATTCTTCGAGACCCAAAGGAAGTCGTTGAAATATTATCTTTCTATAGAGGGAAGCCATTAAAAGTGTTGCAAAACGGACATTATTAAGATGCCGTTTCGCCGAGTTCAGTTGTTTTCCTCCTGGGTTAGTCTTTATATTTGTAAAATGCAATTAAGGGAGTATATTTTTGAAGTAATAGAATTTAAAATATCCGCATACTTTACCGCCTTATTTTGCTTTGAAGTTTTGATGTGTTTTGAAAGGAAATTATATGGTATGAAAATTTTGGTTCAGAGTGGAGGGCTCGAGAGATTTTTCCTGTGAATGGAATTCTATGTTTCGATTAGAAAGTGGGAGATTTTTCTGGGATTTTGAATCTGAGTAAATATGAGACTTTAAGGATGTAGAGAGTGATGTTTATTTCACTGAAACATTCACCGAAATTTAAGGGTACAGATAGATATTAATTTAATTAGTTCGGCTTAGAAAATATTTAGGCTATTCTAATGTCTAAGAAACAAGTTTTTTTAATGGCATGACTTGAAAGTTTGAATTTTAATTTGAATAAAATTAAAAGTCAAACTCATGAAATAAATTATTTAAGTACTCAACCAAATTTCAAAAAGAAGAGTTTGTAAAAGTTCTGAGCAATTGATTTGTATGCCTATACCATACATAAAACAAAAAAAGTAGAAACAAGTAATGAAAAAAAAATTTTTTTTAATCAATTCCTACTTTGAATGGATGAATAGAAAGTATTTCATTAACGACTGTGTGTGAAAATTTGAATAATATATATATATAAATATACGGCAGTGATTCATGCCTTTGGCAATATTTGACTATATCTTTATTTTGTTATATACACCTTTGCACTTTGTCATATACGACGACAACAACAACAAATATATAAAGGAAGATAGTAGAAATTGAAAAAAGAGCATGATTTGTCTGCATTGTTGTAACAATGCTCATCAGGTTTGGCTGAAAAACCGGTTTTCGACGCCAACTTTTGTCATAGTTTTAATAGTCACAACAATGAAGACGAATCTAAGTTGGCGTAGAAACCGGTAATTGATTTAATGAATTAACCGATAATTAATGAATTAATATTTGAAAAAACTGTATTAACATCAAGTGTCATCCACTACAAGTTAAAAAAATTATTTGAACTTGATTGGATGAACAGAAAATATTTTATTAACGATTGAAAATTAGAGCAAGAAATAAACATATCCAGTCGACTCTCGATAATTCAAACCTTCGATAATACGAACCTCTCGATAATTCGAAGTATATGCTCAGTCCCTAGAAAAGCTCTCGATATTTCGAACTAAATCAATACGTTTTGGTATACTGAATATTTCGAAGTAAAATCTGCGACTGGCCAGACTACAACACGCTATATAATTCGAAGTTATCTTATAGAACTCTCGACAATTCGAACACTCACTATCATGTGCATTCATGTAATAAACAGGTTGGAGCTTACAAGTTTTGCTTTGTGTTGTCTGTGTGTGTCTTTCCTGTAACGTAGCCCCTTTGATGACAATCTGTCAGCTACCCCTTCTTAGTGTTTTCAGGTTCCTCAGGCGGAAAGACACTTTTATTGTTTTCATTCCTTTAAGTGGACAATAGACTAACGGCACCTGTTGCCAGCCATCCATATCTTTCGTTTAACACGTGGCCTTGCTACACGTGTGTTCAGAAAGGATAGTTCGCTATTGTGAAAAAGAGATGCACAGGGTTGTGTATGAATGCATTCTTTTAATACAGGACTTTAAACTTCTGTAAAATATTTATACTGTATAATATGCACTTTTGAAAAACACTTTAAAATAATTTCATACACATGTAAAATTGTTGTTTTATTACATAGTTTCAAATTTAAATGTGCTGAAAAAAATTTCTCTTCGAGTATTTTGGGAATTTTTTCTACCCTCTTGATAATTCAAAGTTTTTCATTGGTCCCTCCAACTTCGAATTATCAAGAGTCGACTGTATATGTAAATGGGGTGAGTGAGCTAATAATAGGAATTGAAAAAAATTAACAGATGGGGATAAATAACATCCTAACATCAACTGTACCTCCAAAGACACCCTAATTTATAAAGTATCAGCATGAGACAATGAAGACAATGCATAAGTATACCTTCTACTAATTTTCATACTATGTTCAATCTCAATTGAACACAACGCTTAGCGATCCCCTTTACCTCACTTGAGAATCTTAAGAGTAATCAATATCCTTCAACTTCATTTATAACATCAACGGTCAAAGAATTCATACCTATCATAATTGGACTACCAAAACATTAAAAAAACTGTATAAGTACAGTCGCACGCGTACACAAAATACTGTTATGGGAGTGGTAATATTTTTAAAAAAATATAGACAGCAGCACCGAGATGCGATTTTTATGCTAAAAATAAAAATCGATTGCTCCATAGAAGATGTCTGAACTCCCCAACCCTGCCCTTATCTACGCCACTGATAATGTACATAGTGTTTGTATTACAAAACTCCATATTTTTATTTAGAAATAACAGGACTAAACACACACACATACATATAATATTTAAAAAATTCCTGAAGCTCCCTTATATTTGAGGTTTTAATTGACACTCGAATGCATTATTTTCCTAAATGCGTATTATGTTTCTCAGAAATGCTACCCATCATTTTTCTTTTATGGCTAGTCATCAGAAGGAATACTACACAGACCCAGAGGGCTTTGAATATACGAAATTTAATCACATTTTAGAAGGATTATTCAAATAACAAACCATTGTAGGGATTTCGTTTTGATTTACTCAGTGTTCTCAATTTATTCCGATTCTAAAGACAGACTGCGTGCAAGAGCTGAATCTGTCGGAACTGGAAATCCTGACGTTGAAGTGGTATGGAAGATTGGAGAGTGTGCCAGCTCAAATATCATCTTCATCGACTTGATCCTGATTCAGAATTACGAGATCCGTTGGTTGTATTACATATTTTAATTACTATATCTGGGGGGGGGTGTACAATTTCAACAAACAATTGTAGAAATTGTACAACTGTTTATACTCATCGCTCAAATTGTAAAACTGTAATTTCCATGTATTATTTGTAGTCCTATTTATTTGTTCTTTTTTTGACAAAATTCGTTCAGGGTGCTCCTCTTCAGTTAAATTCATCCTTGAAGCTGCATTGTCCAACACTTCTTTCATAAAGTCCTCAGATTTTGATAAATCTGCAGCTCTTACAGCTAGCTTCCTGGAAAGTTGAGTATTTAGTTCCATTGATTATTAATAAGTCTTCGTATGAGACAACGCCTTTCATCTCGCGCAATGATTCCAGTCCAGACTATCGTTGCGATATTTTTCTGCGAGAGCTTGCAAATGTACTATCGCAACAGTATTGGCGGCATTACATGAAACGAAATACATAATTGTTGCTTCAGCGCGTACGACACATGCCAAATCGGGGTTGTCAACTTGGCGAGTTATCTTGAATGTTGGTATTATTGCGATTGTATGTAGTAAATTTATAACAGCATCACGAAAAACTTTTTATAAATATGGATAAAAAAATGATGCTCTTTTTAAGGTAACGCGAATTGTTAAAATATGCAGGTTTGTATGTATCTATTTAATTCAGAGTGAAATTTAAATATGCACTTTATAATAAATGTATGATCGAGCAAACGCATAAAAGAACCAAATAAGTATTATATTAGGTGTTTCATTTTCTGAAAAGAATTCTCGAATTTCAGATACACGGGGAAAAAAATTATAAAAAGTTTTCTGTCTTAGTAAAAACAAAATTGCTATAGAAAATCAAAAACGGTCACTAAAAATTTTCAAAGAATTTTAAATATATTCTTACATTATAATATATAAAATATCGAGAAAAATTGTTATTCTCGCGTATTTATTTTCCGTTGAAGTAAAATAAAAGATAATAACCACATAACAAATAAAACAGAAATATTTACTGACTATAAAACAGAATCATTTCCAAGCGATCCGTCTACCAATCAAATAAATTTTAAAAACACATTTCACTTACTATTTATAATAAACGGAAGCCAATCGGTAACTACATATTTCCCGAACCGCTTGTATCAGCAAATACAAACCTAAATTTAAATGAGAAAACTCAACTAAAGTAAACACGCCGAAACGTCTGTGTTGAACCGTTAACACTTCCATAACTATTCTATACAAATCCAAACAGCGTCAAATATTTACAAAGTGTTCTGGCCTCAGGGAAGAACATCTCTCTCTCTGCATTAGGAAGGAAAACACGGGGACCTTCCCAGGATGGCCTGAAGCATTCGAAATATTAGGGAAAGGCGTTCATCCAAATATAACTATCCGCACGAAAACGGAATTATTCCGAAATAGCGAACCCACGAAAACTTATTACAGATTTTAACAAAGGCCTCTGTGAGAAATTTATTAAAATCCTGGAGCTGAGATCGTAAATCACAACACCTCTGTGTGTGCGGGGAATGGTGTCACGATTTGGCGGAAATTATGTCTAACTTGGGACTCGTTCGACTTTTGGATGGCTGCCCGTCCGGTGATGATAATATAAATTCCACGGACACATCCGGAATTATTGCACTCACAATTAATCGCTTACGGTAACAAACTGTTAAGGGGGTGAGTTTCGTTTGTGGGGTGTTTGGAAAGAGGTTTTCTTTGCAGAAATGCGAAGGTAAACATTGGACGGAACTGGGTGGCAGAATGTAAACAGACAATCATGGTTGTAGCGAGGGTGAAGAGGATTATGGTGGAAGATTAACAAATGAAATGGACGGTTCAATTTTAACAAATTAAAATAATAAAGTTGGTAGGAATGTAATTATTGAAAAATAGTTCTGGAACTGACTGCATAGCAATTGTTATTAATAATTATTATTATTATTATTGTTATTTTTAAAAAGAAAAAAAATAAGTTGTTTATTCAGAGAAGATAGTAAACTATTTCCAGGTATATTTCATATATAATATTTTTAGAAAGTCTTCAGGTTAATATCGGAAAGTTTTGTCGGTAAATATATAACTACTGTATTTGTAGTGTGCACTCCTAGTTTGATAGACAAGGAAATATAAAATGTCCAATTTTGATTGAGCTTTCTTTCATTTATTGTCTTTCTTTGATAACAATTAATGAATTTGCTAATATATATAAAGCTATTTATTTAACGTAAGGGGAGCACATAGTCTATCTGAAAGGATTTAATTCGTAAACTTTATTGTTTTGTTTGAATATTAATACTACTAGATAAGCGAGAGGAACTTCGTTATTTTAAAGTACGACTATATAGTATCAGTTTGTTACAGCAGATTTTTGAGTTTGTACGTCTCATCTAACTTTGACCCCACATGGCTTGACTGTGGTTCAAAATTACGGTCCGTCGCCAAAAGCTCTCGATTTTTTTTTTTTGTGCGACGCTAATATATCTCTGATATTCACTATATTAGATTTAATTCTAGTTTTCCATATTATATTGAAATGCTGAATTATTCGTCTGTTTTCCTGTCAAATTCATTTGATCTACCGCTAGATTGTATACACAATGATTTGATATATGCTTAGACGTATATAAAATTGTATACGCTGATAACAAATTGCAGAATTCTCGATTAAGTTGGATCCCTAATCTCTACCAGCTATTCTTCACCATTTATTATTTTCTCTAATGAAATTTACTTATTTACAGATCGTATTATTGCCCTAGCTAATAGATGGGCTTTTTAGAACTTTTAGAACGAAGTACTTTTTTTATTTTCTTGTGAGTTAAAACTGCTGTTAACACTTCTTTCTTTCACAGTATATTTGAAACCAAATCTTCAGTAAAATGAGTTGATAATTTTTTTAAAGCTTAAAGTATCCTACTACCCTAAAATTGTGAATTTTACCAAAATTGACAATTTTTTGGGATTTTATTTTATAGGTCATCTTATCAGCTTTATAAAAATACCAAGTTCATTATTTTCCTTTTACTGGAACAAACACTACAAGTGTTTTAGTAAAAGCAGATGCCACTACTTTAAGCAAGCTATCGTACTTTAAAATGCATTTTACTCGAAATGTGTTTTTTTTAAATGCTCAAAGGGGACAGCGACTAAAAAAGTTCTGAAAATAATTAACCGAAATTTTTTGTGTATGTTCTGTATAATAGTCGAAACGTTTTAATCTTCAGATCTATCAATCACTGTTTTATTAGAAAATTTACAACCCCTTATGTTAAAATATAATCAGTGTTATTTTAAGCAATTTCATCTAATAACTAAGATAAAGTACTCTAAGTTTTTGTAAAAATTAAAATATCTCGTATCCTGAAAGTCATTTTAAAAAGGAATAAGATAGCAACACATCAGAATTGAAAATTTGTTCATAAACTTTTGGTAAAGAATGGGCCCCGTTTATGTTATTGTTTCTACATTTTTACCCATTTTTTTCCCATTTTAGTAATAATAATTTCTTTTTCTCTTCTTAATTTTAGCACATTTTTCTTGAAATATACTAAACAAATTTAAAAACCACCAAAAAAAAATCCCCATACCTGCATTTTTTAAAAAAAAATTGTCGCAAGTAATCGGATACCTTAAATCGAAAATTTTAGTGTCGTCAAGTGTCGTCCTCGTCACTTCACGGTGGTTCAAAATTATGATGTCCATCGCCAAAAGCCTCTTGCAGTTTTATAGTGAGAGGTAAATATAACTCTCTCTGACTGACTTAGAAAAAAGTTGGTTATAACTGTAGGTAGAAAACCTTGTAGAATTAAATTTCTTCCGTAGATTTTCAACGTTTCTCATTTTTTAAAGACAAAGTTCACTGATATTTTCTTGAATTTTAATTTTAAATATTACAAGCTTCAAAGAACAATTTTCGTTTTCCCCTTCAAATAATGATTTTTATAACTACAGCATTTGGTTGTGGTTTTTACCATTTATGCTATAATTAAGGCAAAAAGAGTATTATTATTTTTTATACAGTATATGAAATTACAATTAATTAGTAGTAATAAATTTTTTTTGTTTGAGTATACATAGTAATTATATGAATTTTTATTTTCAATTTAAATTACACGTTTCCTTTAATTGATTTCCTGATTATACTCTGTGAATTTGTGTTTGTTTCGTTTTTTACTATATGCATATGAATATTTCCTTTTATAATTCCTTTTTTAATTCCATTTCATAATAATTATAATTTTGTCCATGTCTGCTTCTCATTTTTTTTCTCCTTTTAATTTCAAATCTAGTATATCCTCGATAATTGATCCTCATTAAATTATAAGAGAAACTTTTATTTGAAAATTTGATGAAAAACATTTTTACGACTTGTATAAAAAACCTAACTTTTTGCTGACTGAGAGAAAAAGTTATAAACTCGATGTTTAATCATAATTAATCATGCTTATTTTTTTAAATAAAATAATTATATATTAAAGGAATTGTTCATTCATTAAGATACTTTTTTTCTGCATATGTAATTTCACGTCCTCGAGACTAGACATAAAATCTAAAATTAAAATAAAAAATTTAATAGCTTTTTTAAAAAAATACAAAATTTTGTGATATATAGTAAAAAACAACAGACAAGTATAAATATATTTTCATTTATCTTTATTGTTCTATTGATTTCAGTCTCTGCAGTAGAGGTGACTGCGGTAGCCAAATGGTCAAGGTATCGGATCATGACTGCGCATGTCATGAGTTCGAACCCAGTACCACTAAAGACCCGCCGTGTAAGGGAGCGATGCACGTTAAATTTGACGAGAGCTCAAACGTCCTCCTGTTGGTGTGGTGTGGTAGTTAGAAGAGGGGAGTGCCGGCTCAGGTGTCGTCCTCGCCACTTGAACATGGTTCAAAATTGTGAGGTCCGTCACCCAAAGCCCACGTGTAGCTGAATAGTGCGATATGTAACGACTCCCTTTAGCATTTTTTAAATAAACTCCTTTAAAACATTTTCTAATTCTTTGATACAAGACTAATGTGATATAATCTTAATCTAACTGCTCCCGCGCGTTTGCAACCAATCCAGGTCCCTTTAGAAAAGAGTCGCACGACCTTCACCGCCAGTATATAATCCAAGAACGCTGTGAGCTCACTCTTTTTGCTCTTTGTCTGCTCGCCAAAAACATGTCCTCGTCGCTTCTGCTTGTTGCTTCTGCTATTTGTGTGTTCGTGCCTCTATTGATTAATTATTCTAAATGATATTACATTTTATATATTTGTGACCATGAATAAAAGAAGTGTAAAACTAATCCAGAAGTTTTCTGTCTATCAAGAAACGACCAACATACATTCCAATCGGTAAATCTTCATATGAAGAACCAACACTGGCCACGCTCCAAAATAATTTGCCAGAAATACTACATATATAAATATGAGAGGTGAATACAAACACATTCACAAGGGGTAAGATACTACAGATTGGGGACTTGGCGTAAAAATCTTTAGTTTGAATATTTTACAATACCAAAGCATAGTCACCTTCAAGGTAGTTTTCTGTGGTAACAATACACTTTTGTTTATACTTATACAACTAAGAATATTACTGGGAGTCATTCCTTGCAACCATCTGTAATGCTTTCTGCATAGCTACTTTTTCCTCGTCTGATAACACAAAACGATGTCCTGCAGAAATCGATAAACAAACACATAGGGTGTCTGGTCTGTGTGGTGAATTGGTAAGATGTGGAGTATCAGTTTGGGAGAAAAATTGTATGATCATTTGAAATTAAATGCAAGTGCATTATCATACAAAAGAGGACATTGTCCACTTGCCACATCAAGGGACGTTTACAACGAGTGGAATTTGAACCAACGTAAAATGTCAAGATATTCTACTTGTTCTTGTATAAGTCTGATTAATCAACCCCTTTAAAATTCCTTTTTATAGTGACTTAATGAACTGAAAGATTAACATCACAGAACAAACTCAATCTCATGATAGGGGTAGAAACATCCTGAACATGGGGTGAGTGAGAGTTATGTTAACATCATAGTGTGAAGCTACACGGAGGGTATTGGCATCGAACCTTGTAATTTTGAACCGTGGTCAAGTGACGAGCATCTGAACTGGCAACAACCAGAGCTGGCATTTCCCTCTCCTAACTTTCAAACCGCACAAACGGGAGGAATATTTGAGCCTCGACAAATTTAACTTGAAGCCCCCCTCTCTTCACGGCAAAACTCAACATGGCTCTGTTCTTATCATAATAATTGTAACTAACTATCTCAAACAGCAGAAGCACCCTCTAGCGATTACCAGTTTTCAGCATAGGCCTGGCGAGGAAAGAATGTAGATTATAATCGTCCATGTTCTTTGCCCATCAATTTTGTTTACGATATGTGTTATCTTTGTGCTATCTAACTTGCAACCTATCTTTGTGCAACGAGTGTGCCCTTTTCCATCTTTGTATTCGTTACCTTTAATATATGTATTATATACCACCGTATTTAACATTTGGCAATAACATCGTAATAACATTAAATTTAACATAATTAGAATAAACCTATACTTCTGCATTTCAAGGATTTCCTCCATAGAGATTTTTCTAACTGAATTAGATATTGATTTGAAAGCGAAAACTATTTTCAAGTTGTACTCTTTTTATTTGATTTTCACAAGGGGGGAAAATCGTGATAGTAATTTATCAAAGAATATTGTAATTCTACGTTCGTCTTAAGGACATGAAAATCGTGAAACACTTCTATTCCCAATCGTTTTTTGACACACGACTTCGATTCAGCAAGCAACAACAACAAAACAACTCAAAGTAAAATAAAACTTGTCTTAACGCTAGTAATTTAATCCTCATAAAACGGTCAATAAGGCATCCCACGGATTCCATAAACCTTTACACATCTGCAGGAATAAAAAACCATTCTACAAGGAACAATCCACTTCTCATGTAACCACCCGCCATATTAATGCATACAGCTCTACCCATAATAGAGCGGGCGTATCCACCTTTTATACTAAGGCCATTAGGTCGAGAAAAATATATAGTCTTTTTTATTATTATTATTTCCATGGAACAGAATCATAATAATAATAAAAAGAATTTTGTCCAGCAGTATACGTGGGTGGACGCGGTCCTTTTCGGAACTCTGTTACAAAAGCTTATAGGAACGATTGTCTGGGTAGAAATGGGCAGGTAAACTCTGAGTAAAAGTTGTGTGAGTTATGAGTTGTGTAATTGTTTCTTTTTTCTTACGTTCATCGCTAAGTATGGTGGTCGTATATTTATAAGGCGTTTTATTATTGTATTTTTTCTCTGGGCTTCTTGGAAATTTAGGCTCTTGGAAGGGTGTGAGACCACAATGGACTGCTGCTACATTGTTCTGGTGATTTTTCTGAAGACGTATTTAGAGCGGGCGTTGTAGAGTTTTTGTTTCCTTTTTTGAATACACTTTTTTGTTATGTCTTGAGTTCGTTGGTCTGTCGAGCGCGAGGTAAACTTCGTGTCTTGGTTAATTAGCGAAGGTATTCCGGTAGTGTTTTTCCTGGTTTTGTGGGAAAGTCGGTGGGTATAAATCAATTTTTTTTGGGTGGAAGATTTGAGTGGTTCGTGTGGAAGGTCATTTATGTAAAGTAGAAATTTATAGTTTGATGGATTGAGTTACAGGTCATTCAGAAACAAAATTTAATCTTTCTTGAACGAGAATTTTTCCTTATTACATTCTGCACTTTTTTAAAAATATTTAAACGGTTTATAAGAAATAATAATATTAATAATGAGAGTCAGTGGCTCATACAAGAATTTCTCAAAGGGAAGGGAGGTCTGGGGTTGAAAGTCGACCATTCTCGTATCATACCCCAATGCGCTGTCCAAAATATTTCTTTCATTTTGTGGATTTTCGGGAACAAAAAAAAAATAGTAAAAAATTAATTATTAAATAAATAACTAGCATTAATTATACTTAATTAAATTTTACGTACTATATAAAAAAATCAAGGGCTTTGGGGAGGGGGTTCCGGATCCGGGGACCCACTCCTTGTGTGCGCCCCTGATAAGAGAGAAAGGGTTTATAGTTTAAATCAAAATTTCTGAAAATCTTAGCATTTTGAAATTTTTTTAACGCTTCTTAATGCTTATCATTTATAATTATCATAAAAACAGTAATTCCATCAAAAGTACTATTTATTACTAATAAATGATACATTGGTGAGTTTTAAGCTTATTTTACGATTATAATTTTAAAACCATGAACAAATATGTTATTGGTATAAATTCAGCAACAAAAATTTTTCTTGTAAGAATATGAATAAGCCAATTTTGTCATATTTTTCCATTTTGCTCCTTTGTGAAAAGAATTATTCGCAATTAAAACATGTTGTTTGTATTCATTGAATGCTCAAGTTTTAGTATAGCTTGGTTCCTCTAGGATTTTCTTGGTAACTGTAAATCTACAATTCAAATTTTGCCTCAATAACAAACAATTTAAAAACTATTCATTTTTTTTTGCTCGATATATCCTGGTAATGATTTCAAATATTAAAATGTTTTTGAGTATGGTGTCAATCTAAAATTAAACTATATGCTACGGACTGATTAAAGGAAGAAAATAAAGAATACAGATAATGAAATGAAATTGAAACTAATTTGAGAATGATTGAGTGCCGCACTCAAGGTAACACGAAACCTATTGGCGACGGATCTCTTAAATTTGAACCATTAACAAATGACGAGTATGACACTTAAGCTGACACACACATCCCCCTCTCCTAACGTCCATACCACTCCAGTGCGTGGACTTTGAGCTACGACAAATTTAATGAGCACATCAGCGCCTTTTCGCGCGAAGCCACGATTTGACAACACCTACCACGAGTTCGTGACCATGACCATTAGGCGACCACGGCCACAACTAATTTATGATGATGTGAGAAGACAGTGGCGCACAAAAGGGGGGGTCCTCGGGTCCAGACCCTCCCCCTAAAGCCCCTGATTTTTTTCAATTGATTATAACCCTATGAATAATACGTAAAATTTAATTAACTATTTATTATTAATAATTAATTAATGCTAATTATTTATTCAATAGTTAATTTTTTACTATTTCCCCCCGAAAATCAAAAAAATTAAAAGAATACGTTGGGCGGCGTATTGAAGCATGATACGAGACGGGTGGACTTCCGAACCTGAACCTCCCCCTCCCCCTCTTGAAAAATTCCTGTGTGCGCTACTGCTAGAATGTAATAAGTAAAAAAATTAAAATCATTTTTTTTGCCATATTTTCTGAATTATTAATTACTTAATAGTAAGAATCGTTAATACATTTGCTTTTTGTTAACAATACGCGAAAAAGATAAAAAAGAAGAAACCAGCGTTTTTCGTTTCTTTTTTAAAACGTCTAAAAAAATCGAGTAATTGAAAGAAAAAGATTAAAAAAGAAAGAATTTCTGACAAGTGAAAAAAAAAGTACCAAATATAATATTCAAGCAGCATAGACTTTTAAAAACAAGAAAAATTCCAGAATGAATGTATCTTTAATGTATTTTCTTAGCAACTAATTTCTGCATTTGTACCACTCCCTCACACCCACATATATATCTAAGTCTACTCTGAGTTTTAACACAACACAAAGAAAGATTGTTTCCAGTCTAACGAATCTATCCATTTGCTTCTAAGCGAAGAGATTTCATCAAAATTCCTCACCATCTATCCATTTCATCACTTCCTAAACACATTACCAGAAAGCGCACCATCAAACAGAGTCGGTGTCTTAAAACCCCACGTCCATTTGATTGAAGCACTTGAACAACGCCTGCTGTTTACGAATACCCCTTCTTGCCTGTCATCACATTTGACAAGGCAAGTGAGCGCAATCATTAGAACCCAGGCACCAAATTACAGGTTCTTTCGCAACAATTACCGACAAGCTGTACGGCTAAAACCTTGCAATTTGCCCACCATAATTACGGGCCAGCTTGGCGAAATCGAAGGATAAAACACATACCCAGCCGTATTCGTAGCTGCTTTAATTCAATATTACGTGTGAGATGATCGACTTGGCTGTAGAGAAAAAGAATTAAACGTATTAAGATCGCATCCAGTCTGTCTTGCGTCTTGGTGGTAAATTAGCCTCAATAATTAACTTTCATGCTCAGAATCATTTCGCGTGATATTAAACCCATGCAGCTTTGAAATTCCTATTAGGCTTCTATAGATGATAGATTATTAAGGTCATGATGTTGATTTGGATTGGTCGCTCTCTGGATGATCATTTTGATGTTTGTTTTTTCACATTAAACATGTTCTGGTTGTTAGATTACGTTTTGATTACTTGTAAAGATATGCTCAAAAAATTACATGTGTTTAAAAAAGAAAGGGTTTTCCAAAAATAATTTCCCCCCAAATATTCTACTGAGTTGTGAAGTGAAGCTTGTTTATAATACTAAGTACTTTTTATTCTATTGATTGAAATGTTTCCATATTTAATTAGAATAATTTAAAACAAAAAGAATTTGAATAATTTAAAACAAAATAAGAATAAGAAGATTTAAAAAGAGAAAAAAAAAACCCGTTAGCTTTTTCCTTTCTTCCTAAGGGAGTTTTTAATGTTAAATATTTTTCAATTTTTTTTTTAATATATACTTGGAAAAAAGATGGTCCAAACTTTAATCTTTCAATGCATGAACTTCTGTTTTTTATAAATAAAATTTGAAATCAACTTGGAAATGGGCGTAGTTAATGCAGAAAAAACTAACACACACACATAAACAATTTTTGCATATTGATGTATTTTTACATCATAAATATATCAGTAAATGCAAAAATATTAATGGTATTCGTTGCTCTTACCTTGTTGCTCTCTGAAAGCATTTTCTCCTGTATGTTTTTATTACTTTTTATATAAATGATTGTAACTCGAATCATCCGCCGAAATAAAATTGCACTCAGATAGCGCTCTAACAATGAAAATTGCCACAGATAAGAAAATAAACCCCAACAAAGATTCTCTTAGAGTTCTAAAACGGTGAAACAGTTTTAGTAAAATTAAAACTTAAAACAAACTATGCAAAAAAAGTTTACTATATAAAAGAAGGTTAAAGAGATACGAGGTTTTAAACATACGATGCACATCTACATCGGTTAATGGTATAAAATTTAATAGGAAACTTTATCGTAATTCGTAATGACTTTGAAATAATATTATAAAATGCATTGTGTGTGTATATTCTTTAAATTTTTTTTTATATATTCTGAGTCTTGACTTCCGTTATTCAATTCCAGTTCTGCCTAAAAATAAATGTGTTGAGGAAGAAATATTGCAGCTCCGCAAGTGAAATTGTGTGTGAACTATGACACTTAGTTCACACTTTAGTTCACCTAAAGTATGTACAGAGTGACAACTGCCAAATTAAGTTAAATTATACATTTATTAAGGGCAATAATTTACAATGGAGGGTTAACAGCTAGTAAAAAGTAATGAAATCATTGCCAAAAATAACTCAGTGGATTCCACGAGGCGTCTATCTCGTACTCATCGTCTCGTCGATTTCCTTGTCTACTGCGCTACCGTCTCATTTCCTGTCGTCTTCCGCTCTTTAGTCCTATTGGTCCATGGTTTCCGCGTTATCCTCAAACTACCTTGTCAGATAGGTCGGGCTTTTTTGGCATTATGTCAACAGAGAATACAGGGAGCATATGACAAGGTGCAAATTCATTCCTACAGGTATGATATGAAAATTAAAAGGATGAAATATATTACATCCCAAAGGTCTTCGTCACTTAACTGCTATTCAGAAATTTGAGCCCCGTCACCAATACTTTCTGATCAGGGATGTCTTAAGGCGTGGGCCAACTGGGCCTGGGCTCAGGGCCTTGGACATAATGGGGTCTCGTCTCGTTCTCGACTCAGCCTTAATAAGATCATGATTTGAATAATTTCAACGATCAAATGTTTTTTCCGAACAACTGTGAATTTCGGACGATATATCAACTGGCTACATGTGATGACCGTCGTCCACGTATAAGCCATGGCCTACCATTATACACCATCATTAATAGTTCAGTCAAAAGGTGGCAATCGGGTGAGCCAGTTTGTGTGATTGTAAGTCTTGCACATTTGTTTCGCGTTATTGTTTGTTCGAGTATTTGACAACGTATGTTACGTACTGTCTAATTTAAGGGTCATATGTGGGGCTTGCATTTGTGTAGGGGCCCCGGGCTTAATTTGCGTAGGGTCCCAGGGCCTCAAGAAGTCTTAAGACGTCCCTGCTTCTGATATAACTTCTACAATGATATTAATTTAAATAATATACTCAGTGGCGTAACGTACACTCCCGCCACCCCCGCATTGCCGGGGGGCAGGGTTGTAGGGGGCCCAAAGCCTGACTGCCGCTAAGTACCTACCCTTTGTAAAATCCAAATTGGGGGCCCAAAACCTGACTTTGCAAGGGGGGGGCAAATGTTCTCCGTTACGCCACTGCCAAATAATAATACCATTAATTATAATACTTCAATTATAAAATATGGGAATCTTCATTATCAAATTTGGGGAAATATCGAATAGCATACTAAAACATTATAAATGCTCTTTTAGGACTCAATACCAATAAATATTACTATTTAACTATCAAAATTTAAAATAAATTACCTGAAGTTTACAAAAATCACAATTATAAGTGAAATTTTAGCAATATTTTTGAAAAACTTCAAAGTAGTTAGAAAAAAAAGTAATAAACATATATTAGTAAAAGTATTACTAAAACAAATTAGATGCATTTATTTAGAAAATGTACTAAAATTTTAATTTTTTATTAAAATCTGAAAATTTTAGAGCTGATTGAGTAAACATAATAAGAAATGTTACATTTTTTATGAGACTATTATTTAAATAACAAGCCATAACTCAAAAAGTATTCCTACGATAAGAAATATTTTAGTACATTCTCTAGAAAATAACACAAATATCTGGTTCCAAAAGTTTTATAGAAATACATTTGTAATATTTTGAGTTATCAGACTCGCCATGATAGATTTTGAGCAATTTATAAATGCCCACTTCTGGTAGATCAAAACCCCACTTCCGGTTTTTCTAAATTTATAAAATTGATTGTAACCTGGCCTCTAGGTAGTGTCGAAACAAAACAAAGTATGTTTCGTAAAGTCAAAAGATAGTTCTATTCAATAAAATAAAAAAAATAAAAAAATATCTGTCTTGACTGAATTTGGTCATTTTCAACGTGTTCGGATACCTTAATATCCAAATCCTTAAACGTTTCTTCTTTTCTGCAATTATAACATTCGAGGCAGGATTAAAAATAATTACAAGTAAGGATGACTAAAGATTAAGTTCCCGACACAGTTGTTTTAACTATGTTGCTCCTTTAATAAAATGCTATGAAATGTTAATTAAATTCTTGCTTATCCTTCCAGAATTTTTTATGTGAAGAAACGCTTCTTATAAAAATGCAATGAAATATTTCTTATAAATAATATGACATTCTAAATAAGAGCGGAAAAAATAAGATGGTATACAAAAACATTTATTTTAACGAAATTAAATTAACGTTGAAAACGTCGTGAATGAACAAATATATTCATTTCTTTAAGCTGTGTTTCGTTTTTCTAAATAAAAGTCCTGAAATTTAATTTTTTTTTTAATTAAAAAAAGTTATGCATGAGTCAGTTATATGAAAATAATTTTTCTTTAAAAAAATATCCGTGACTTAATTTTTTTCGATGTAATTAAGAGTAATTGTTCATCCCCGGAATACTTTTCAGTTTTTTCATTATGTAAGTTTGTGACATTAATGCATATTTAATTTGGAATGGATAACATAATGCATACATGGCACAAATTGTTGTAATCTTACAAACAATCATTTCTATTCTGAAGTGATATAATTGTAAAGTTAACATGTAAACAAAAAACTAAGAAATTATTCAGAATTCTTATTCATGTTAAAGTGAATTAAGGTATCCGACTACCCTAAAATTGTGAATTTTGCCAAAAATTGTCAATTTTTTTTAATAATTTTACGCCATTGAATGGAAGTTGATAAATTTGTAATGGACCTTATTTGACAAACATCTTCAGAATTATGGACATTTACGGAATTACAAAACAATCTGAAAGATAACTCTAAAGATAAATTTACAACTATTTTTTAAATTATTGAATGGCATTGCTGGAGAGATTTAATTGTTTGAAGAGAGAAAATTGCATGTACTCTGCTTTCCGCTTTTGGTTCTACGTATTAAAGTAAAAAATCTTTCCTCATATGAAAAATATTTTTAGTTCGCAAAGAAGTTACTAAGCAACTGAATTATCAAAACTGTGTCAAATTGAAAGTCACACATTATCCCCCCGTTTTGTGTGCGTAGTAGTAGTGCGGTGCAAGCGCTAGGTTCTCATTAAAATTTGTATTTATCTTTTTATTTAACTGCAATGTATGGAAATGCTTATGTTTTATATTGTCTTTTTTTCTTATTTTAATAAATATGTTTAATAATACATAATATACAGTAGAACGTCGTTTATCCGAATCAATTGGGACCAGACGAGGTTCGGATATGCGATTGCTCGGATAACCGAAAACCGAATGTGATCCATACATTATATGAAACCGGACACTACGAATATTGAAAATCATGATATGCGGGAAACATGCCTGAAGAAAAAGCAAAATAGGTGCAAAATGTCACAATTTTACCTTTATTGTGGAAAATAATCACTTATTTTTCGCTGTACCATTGTACACCTTCGTTTTTTCGCTGCAAGGTCTCTGATTCTCTTCAGCAGCAGTAGTTGAGTAGGACAGCAAGCTGATTGTTGTTTGTACCACTCCACAGCTGTCTCTAACGTAGAAACGCGTCAGTATTTGATAGACCCTTGCTACTTTCGTTGTTGTTGTTGTCCTCGTCTTCATCCGCTTCATCGTTGACAGGGTCGGATTCTTCTTGCACGGAAGTCACCATCTCGTCATCATTTAGCATTTGAAATCCTCAGTCTTCTGCATCGCATGCCATCCAGGTTTCTACATCAACAAAATTCAACAAAAGCGCACGTATACACCCCATCACGTGGAAACAAACTGACCTCATATTCCGCGCAGATATTTACCAAATCATACAACTGAAATTCCCCAAATATCCCTCAACTCGGGTTTTCCCGTCACTTTTGGCTCATGCGAAACAACTGTTGAGCATTGCACTGTTCGAAAACGTATCCGGACTTTAATCGGATATTTGACGCTACAGATAATAAACGTTCGGATAAACAACGTTCTACTGTATGTACAATTTTAATTTTTTATTTTTATTGAAGATGTAGTTATATTTTATGATGTTTATTTTTATGTTAGAAATACTTTTAACGATGCAAAACTAATATATAATAAAGCTGCAAAAATCTGAATTATTGACCTCTATTCTCTAATTCTGCTTGCATTATTATGGGAATCGAATAGTTTCAAAAATATCCTACTGTGTGGTTTGCTGAATCATATTTGAAAATTGGTTTGGCACGCCACAGCTAAAAGGTTGCTGACCCCTGGGTTAGAGCAATTACAGCTTCTTGTTGGTGTTCAAATATTTTTAATAATGGTAAGATCAGTTAATTATTCACTTCTTATTAGTTTTCATTTCAGTTTTTTCCCTTCAATTTCGTAAAAATAGGAGTTTAATAAAACTTTGTACTTTATTTATATATTTTTACTTTTTATCACAATCGTGTTAAAAACCTCGGATGTGGCCTAGAATTGATGGCAGCTTAGATTCGAATAAATACGGTACAATGTTGCAAATTTCCACGATAATTGAGACATTTTTATGTCTGAAAATATATTGTATTTACTTCATGCTCTCGTACTTTTGGTGAAGCCAACCTTAAATGAAAAGTTTTGCAGCTAATTTTTAAAATATAACTTATTTAGGCTGATATTGAGTTCTTTTTAGAAGTATGTGCATGGTGCATATAGTATTGTTGTCAATTATTATATATTTGTTAATTCTTATAGATTACTAATTGCATGAAACAGCGGGCTTTGTGAGCAAGTGTTTAAAAACATATTACTGATATTTTAAGATAAATTTTGACAACTGAACCATTAAACAAGCTCTGCAAAATGTTAACAATTGACTTCTAGATTTTGTAATGTATTAATTAATACATTACATTAATACATACTTTGTAATGTATTATATAAAAGGTAATGTTATCTTTACATTTTCCCTTCGGTAAAACGTTTTCCTAGAACAATAAAATATCTCAATAATAGCTAACGTAAAGTTTTCATTAACTCTAAGGAGAATATTTGTAATTTGGAAGAATCTATAGATTTAAATGTAATGTTTTATTTAAAAAGGAGGAATGTACAAGCAGTTTTACGTTTATATTTGTATTATAGGAATTCGGTGGAAGAATAATTTACATAGAAGAAGCATTAGTTTATAATATATATATATATATCATATTTGTTTCTCGACATTTTATCTACAATTAATAAAATATTGGGAAACCGAAGAAAAGTTAGATTAAAGGTTTTTACCGCCTAAAATTGGAAAGAATTAGTTAAATTTGATCACACACACACAGAAAGAGAGAAAGATAAAAGAAACATAAAAAACAGTTACTTTCAGATAAAAATTACAAATAAGAATGTAAAATATGTGTGTAAAAAAACGATAAAAGAATTTTTTTAAAAATTTGTTTCCATAAAAAGTCTTTCCATTATTCATATCAGAGATAAAATTTCCTGATTGCTAAAAGGAAACCCTAAATGTTGTGCTGTTTTTAAAATTAAAAGGTCCATAGAATACACTGAAGATATTTATGATTTTCAGCAGAAAAGTTAAAATTACACCCGATAAACTATATTTACTAACACTTCTGCCAAAAAAACAGTTACGTTACTATTGCAAGATAGTAATAATTTATCGCTCTTTTTATTATCTGAAAAGCCTTTTTATCTAATGAAAAAATTGAGTTTATTTTTTATGCATTCATAATCAACGTAATAAGCAATTTTTTTCCGCGTGTAACTTTTAATTGAGAAAAAAAAAACTACTGTTATTACTTTTCTCGAGTGTTAGTAACATTATTAATAATTACAACCAATTTTTTTACACAAAGATATTATTTGATATTTGTATACAATTTTTCTCATTTTGTTAGTTTTTCCCCAAAAAAATTAATCCTTTTTTCAGCACTAACATAATTTATGGAATTCCATAGGTGTATTTTTTAACTTGGTTGCTGGAAAAACGGCTATTCAAACAAAAAATGGATAAAAAAAATCCAAAATAATTAATCAGAATGTTTCTACGAAAGCCTTGATTAAATTATAGAACTTTTTTATGATTCTCAGTGGCCTTTTGCCTAATTTTTGTTCTTGGAAACAGATTAAAACCAATGAGTTATCTCTGCTTGTATGTTGATGATTGATTTTATCATAAGAATTAGATAACATCTAACTGATAATAATACATAATTAGCTAAAATTAATCAATATCTATAAGGATAAGATATAACAAACATGTTTAGTAAAAGAATTGTGTTGATAAATTAATATTATAATTAATCTAAAAACTGAGGTGAATAGGTTTTTGGTATTTACAAGAGGAGGGCACGACTATATAAGGAAATTCATTTGGGGACGAGGCTTTGTGTCATAGTATTACTCCTTTAGAGTGTTCAACCTTCAATGTAATAGCGCCGAATGGACAGTCCATTCGGAGAAAATAGGGTTCAAGTCGCGCGATCTACTTTATGTTTTCCCCCCCAATTCATTTAATTAGTTTAACAATTAAATAAATTTACTTAAAAAGGTTTATTAAATTGTAAATGATGTTTTGTACAATTATTTTGTATTTTATAAAGTAAAATAATTATTGTAATTATATAAATATTTATGTTATATTTTATAAATATATTATAATATTATTAAAAAAATATTTATTTTAAAATACATTATAATAAATATTAAATGATATTTTATATGAAAATTAGTTACTAATAATTTTATAATGTGAAATACAATATATTATAAATAAAATATTATAAATAATGTATAAAATATATTATTATAATTATTTCTCATATTAATTTAATTATTTTATAATTATATAAAATATTTAATAAGTCTTTTTTAATAAATTTATTTAATTGTAAAAATAATTAAATGATTTGAAACAAATAAAACAAAAATAAAAGCGACCGCGTGGTAGGCAGGTACTCTACCATTTATGCCACCGTATCCCTGACGCTAATTAAAATTTAATTGTATAAAAGCTAAGTATAAACTTCGAAGGCTATATTCCCTGAATTGACTAGCCATTCGACGCTAATACATTGAGGGTTTAACACCCAAAAGGAGTACTACTATTACACAAAGTCTCGTCCCCAAATGAATTTCCTTTGCTATGCCTTCCCCTTGTTAGACTTAACAACCAATATATTCTGCTTTCATTTTTAAAGACAAAATAAATTAAGTACTGCTAGTTTATTTACATAAATTTTTTGAAATGAAGAGTGAAAGTAGAAGTGCTTAAAATATCCTTAATTAAATAAATGTGCTAAATTGAAGGCATTTTTTAAATTTTAATGGCATAATGATGTCTGGAAATCAACAAAGGTAACAGAAACTATTTTGTGCCTGCGTCTATAACTGTCTTCAATATTTTTTTTTGTAAATTTTAATCACAAAACATTACTCCATTAATTTTGTATTGATACTTAATCAGTTTTTAAAGTTTACACACAAAAATTGAATCATAAAAGATATTTTTTTAAGAATATGGGATATATATTTCACATTTCCGTTTATATTTTGCTCCATTAGTTATTAATTTTCAGTTCTAAAAGAGAGAGAGAGAGGAAAATAATAAATTCGTATTTTACTAAAATGTTTTGTTTTGTTTTGTTTTTTTATATTACTTGTATCTATATTGGCTTTTGGATCTCTGCAGGGTACAATGATACTTGTCTCTGTTTTGCCAGCTGCGCGTTAGAAATAAAATAAATATCTATACAATACATATACTGAATTAATCTACACAAGTAAATGGCAAGATGAAATAAATATTTCCCTCGCAAAGGAATAATTTGTAAAATTTCTTATCCATCTTCGAATACATCACTGTAAGGCATTCACAACCATTCTATTGTGTAAAATCGTTGTAGGAAGAAAAGATCTTAAAAATTAAATTTTTTAATAGCGTTTGTTCTTATAACATTTGTCAGTTAGTGATAAGGAAAATATTTCCCAATTAAGAAAAAGCAATTAATTTTCGCATATCTGCAAATCTTTTATGTTGATGTTTCAATCACAAGTTAATAAATTATTCACGAGCATAGCTCTAGATGCAGCTTATTAAACCTTCTCTTTTACGTAGCAACTTATTCATATTGTTTTCCATTTTAATAAATATTCAAACCTATACCCCTTGTTATTACGACCCTCATTATAAAAAAAAAAAGAATTAAGTTATCAAGTATAAACTTCTTTGCGATCCAAGCACCATATCTAAAATAAAG